>CAFUXE010001009.1:399174-550573 GCA_903364295.1 Serranus cabrilla | reverse complement strand
TATAGAGGATAACTTGAAATGCTTATAGGAATATAGGAGCTTATGAAATATGATAAGCTGATATTATTAGAAGAAAGGCACCATTTAGTTTTCCTCAAATTATTTATGAATTATTTCTTTTTGGCTGCTCGGCAGAAGTCGTAAACACAACACTGACATATCACCTTCTAATGAAGCTGACACGGCAAACTTGTTACTTCTGGCAACTTGATGACCTTGAGTCCAACAAAATGTTTTCGTTTAGCATAAGTTTTGGTCTCCACCAGTTCTTGAAGGAAACATCTGGCTCTTAAGTTTACGGCTCAGCCACCTAAAGTTTGCCTGATATGTCCGAGGCTAAAGACATGAGCAGCTTCATGAAATGTAGACACGCATTTCATGTTGGAACCATCTTGATTGATTAGATAGTTATAAACATCAACACAGTGCTACTTTCTTGTCAGATAATACTGATGAAATTGACAATTATAGTAAAGATAACAAAATTGTTAAAACAATCCAATATATGTGTTTATACCATGGTCTGGGTGAATACTCATTATTGATTGGCTGCAGCATGTCCACTAATTCCTGATAAATTGTTTTCAGTGAAACTCTGTTGACTAATCTAAATTAATGCACTGGTTACACAGTATCCAGCACATTAACCAGTTACTCCTGTTTAAGGGCTTAAATGGGAACAAAAGGATTGTATTCAGTGGCTCTTCTAGACTTTTCAAATGTCATAATTAGTGCTGTCAATCGATTAATCGCAAATTAATCGCACATTTTTTATCTATTCTAAATGTCCCTTGAATACTCTTATCAACATGGTGGATAGGCTTTCTTTGTGCAAATTTTTTTACTGAAAACAATAACGTATAGTGTTATATTTCACACTAACATTTTCACTTCATTCATTCACATTAGAATTGAATTATTTTGTAAAGAAACCGTGACTGCTCGGTGCACACTGTGTGCGATGCACGGCATGTGTTCAAAGAGGAGCTGTGCGGCCGCAGCGACCATGTTTTTCGTGCACTAACCGTAAGCTTGTTCCTAGTTGCGGTGTCCATACACGCCTCTGTCCAAAGCCGTCCAATGTCGCCGGGGTTAAGGAGGCGGCGGAGAATTCGCATTCGCCGGGTGTTTGGCCATCAGGTGGTATTTCAGATTGGCTACACACACAGATAACTGTGGTCTCTGTCAGTCGACCCCTCTGGCAACTTTTTGAAACTAAACTTTACATTCAGAATCTTGTTCGCATCCATTTCGCACCTGTCCTCCACATAAACCGACAGTCTTTACAGCTAACAAGCGGGCAGGACCGAATTCATGCACGGCGTGTGTTCATTGTTTTGTTTTGTTTCCGGTTTACAGCTGGATCCTGTAGTTTTTCTAACGTTACGAACGTTACTTGCAGTGGGCACAGCTTATTTAAAAAAACTACAAGTTCACTACGTCACATCACAGAGAGCGTTAATCTCGCGATAAAAACATGACGGCGTTAAAATTGACTTGCGTTAATAACGCGATATTTTTGACAGCACTAGTCATAATACACAATTAATCAAATTCTGAAATGAGAGTTATTATGCAACAAAAAACTTTTTCCCAAAGTAAGTCACGTTACATTGTAATTCTACAGTTTGTCTGTTACGATAATTGTCTTTAAAAGCCCAGCTCTCTACCTGGGGTCTTGCTCTGAACTTCATGATACTTTGTATTCAATAAGCAATAACTCACATCTAATTGGATACTCAAGCTACTACATATTGGGCATCATTAGTTTGTGAAAATCTTGATATTCATATGGGGACGATCACATTGATAGATTGCAAGCTAGTCTTGTTGTGAAACATACTGTCAATAATTTATCAAATTATCCTGTCAAGCATACTGCTAATTTCTGTTTACCATACTCAATGAAGCATAATGTCAGCTGATGGCTGACTCAAATGGGTTCGATGAGCTGAGTGGACTAGGAATACTCCCTGTTGTCAAGGTGTATCTTTAGTAAACATTATGGGATGGTAATGATTGTTTCAGCCATCAGTCACACCCTCAGGTGTTATCAAGGCAACTTAGTTAAGGCTTGTGTAAGGAAATTGAAAGAATTTGATTGGGAACTGCATAAAAATATCAATTAATGGTCTTAATTGTTCTCCTATGGCAAGTGACCATGGTATAAGCGGCATAATGTCCTTCAAGCTGTCCGTAATCAGGAATTAATGGACACTGCAGAGGCAACCTCCCTATCGTCCATTAATTCCTGATAACTGACACCTCACTGGGCATTATCCCTGGCATAAAGTATGTTTAATAACTGAAATATATGTTGAGATCTTGATTAAGCTGAATTTTGAATGTTTTTCCCCAAAATTCATGTTTCCATGTGGAAAATTACAGCACTCTGGGTTGGCTTGCATTTTAGAACGGTTGTTAGCAGTTTGATTCTGTACGGCACATCCTGGTACTCGCTGATAAGAAGGTCACTAATTCACAGCGGTGTCACAGAGAGAAATGAGAATCCTCTTGTTTACGGCTGCTTTGTAGTTTGATAAATTCAGGCTTGGGGAAGTTGGATGGTGTAACTGCAAAACAGGGAAGATTTATGAAACAAAGTCTGTGTCTGTCTGCAGTACCTGTTTATTTCTATTAACCCCTTCTCTCTTTACCAGCATTTTTTTTCTCATTTCTTCAGTCATCCTGTCAGTATTTGCCTTGTTTGTGCGTGTCAATATGTCTTTGCATCTGTGTTTATGACTATGCGTGTTGCTCACCTGCAGCCACCAGGGCCAAGAGAATGAAAGCCAGCCAGGCATGTGTCACACTTCTCTCCTGTCACGCCAACTCGGCATGCACACCTTCCTTCTACATCACACTGCAGACTCACTGAACCTGGGAGGGACAGCGGATGGATCAGCAGGGGAAAAAAAGGGAATGAAAAGGGTACACAGAAAGAAAAAGGACAAAGGGGAGTACTTTCAAGAAAAAGGGGAAGAAAAAAAACTTCAAAATCCATAAAGGTTATTGGTGAATTACGAGAAATGGATCAATGTATCATTAATAATTTGCCATGGCAGGGATAACTGAATACCTGTTATTGAATTCTGTTCAAAAAACCCAAGAGATGAGCTTGGAAGAGCAAGATATAACCTTGCAACCACTCTGTAGCTGACATACAGTAGCTTTAGTTAATGGAGAAAAAAGACCAGCTGGGGTATTGTGGACATGAGAGAAAAGAAGCCTGATGGAGTCTGCTATAACCTTTCATCAATATAATGGACTCCAACAACTCTGTGCAATCACCTTGCACTATATAGGAAATGTAGAGGAAAAGATTGCTGATGTATCTGTCCTTTTCTTCCTCTGGTTCTCTCTCTTTACCCTGATGATGGTGTAATTAAGAGCCCAAACATTTAATGTCCCTCCAACTAAAATTAGACTGTGTTTAATGAGCACCGAGTCTCCTCATTGATAACGTTCAGTGAGTAAACTGGATCAATTTACAACAGCGGGGCTGAGTAAAGTCAGTTATTTAATGGTCATTTGGGAAGCTGGGGCGAGGATAAATCGGATGAGATGTGCAAGACATGAGACGAACAAGATTATATAAATTATGAAGCATAAGAGACTACTCTTCGGCGAGGTTTAGCAGCTGAGTAGGTGATGGGTTAGACTAATGTAATGCTTTTGATTAAAAAAACATTTGGCCATAAAATTTGCAACAATTAATCCTATAATGCCTCAATTTCTGAAGCCAAGTCTTGCTTATGGTGCCTTATTGTGCCAATGCATCATTCCAATTTAACCATAATTACATTTTCTCATGCCAGAGAATACAAAAATAGTGAGTAATGATATTTACATGGAATATAATTAGGGGTTTTAAGTTATTATCAAAACAATTAAGGCTTTTGCATGCACAGTTTACCATTAATATTGCAGTTGCAGGCTAGGCAGGGTTCTTCAGCAGACTTCCTGTAGTGGTGCTCTTTGCAGTGCTCACAATGGGGCCCGTCGGTGTTGTCTCTGCAGCTCACACAGCGCCCCCCACTGCCGGTGCTCCGATACTGCTCCATGTCAAACATGCACTCGTCTGACCTCCCACTGCAGTTACACTCTGCGGGCGAGGGAAAGAAAGCACGAAAGAGAAAGAGCAAGAGGTCAAGTGTGGAGAGACGTGAAGAATGAGGAAAGAGCAATCACAGGGGAAGAAGTGGGCAGAGGAGGCAACAAGGTAAAAAGAGATGAGACAGAAATAGACGGAGAAAAGAGACAGAGGGAGGGTATATGTGTGAGAGATTATGTGTTCTGGGATTGGATCATAATTTAGAGGCTCGCTGCTAATCTCATTTCACACAGGCCTAATGAGGAGCCAATCGGCTGTCAGGGGGCACTTCGATAACAGTAATTCATGTTTATACAAGAGCAAATTACTCAGCTGATAACACACCATCGCAGCTCTCATACCCCTCACATCAAATCCCTCCTTAGTTTACCAGATACCCTGAGGGGGGATTTAGGTGAAATTGCCCATTTTATTATGAATCAAGCTCTCTGTTGTGCCAGCAATAACCATATGATTATTCCTTCCTGTTAATAAGGAGTCTCAGAAGTATTCACCTTATTCCAAAGATAAAAAAAATGATCACCAGTTTCTTTAAAACTGAACATGTTTTCCTAAAAACCTGGGATTGATTATGAGAAACTTTAATGGGATTTAATACGAAGTTCTACCTTTCATTTGGGTCTAACTAATGTAACATTCAGAAAATCATTATGAGTAAACCGATGCTCATCATTACTGTTTAAACATGCGTTAATCATAAATACACCATTGACGTTCTATCATCAGACAGCTGATATGGCTCCCGTATTAGCAAACAAGAAGCTTTTATTTGGGCTTGTGTTTCTGCTCATCTGACAAATATCCATTGGACCAACTTCTGAGGGAAACATTTCGCTCTTAAGCTGATTAATGCTCCAATACATTCACCAGCTAGTCACTAACTTTGTCTGTTGTTGTTGATGCTTGGCAGCAGTGTTGGAAAGTAACACTTGTGTGACTTACTTTCAATAATGAGTAATGTGAGGAACAAAAACTGATAATTTTAGCACAATTGCAAATCCAATTAGCACTGTAAGTAGCAGAATTACTTAGAGAGTTTTGAGGTCAGCTTGTTTCCTGTTGAAGGAGCTAGATATGAGATGTGTCTCTGTGAGTTCAGTGGATACACTCGTCCATGATGTGTTAGCTTGGTGCTTGTGGTGGGAAAAGGACTTTAGCTTCTGCCAAAAGAGTAGAAACCTCTTCTAGGAAAGAAAATTATTCTCATTTACTCTAAAGAATGTAACATTATTTAACTATTTTGTGTTTTATGTCTATTTATGTGATTCCCATTTCTACTGCATTTTATCTTTTCTACAATTTGTAATAGCATCTTTGGGGGAAGCGTAACTACAAGAATTTAATTGTCAATGACAGCACCACTGAGCATAAGAAACAGACTTTTAAAGAAATTTAAATTACACACAGTTGCTTCTTAGCTGAACAGCTATCGACTGGTGAGCCTACACAGAATCTTCTGGGTTTTGTTTGGAGTTGGAGGGTGTATGAAGCCCACATCTTCACAGCGAGTATGGGATTTCTCAAGTGTTGCATGAAGACCCCGGGGCTAATCTGTTCATGGTTGGTAAATATTGTAACTCCAAACTGTAGGCTGGTTGCTTGCTAAACCACAATGTCTCACTTTCTGTTCCTAGATGCATTAAACAGAGGAGATGAGACGTGCGGCTGTGGAGGCTTTGAGCTGTTTAAAGGCACCTTTGATGGAGCTGAGAGTCAAAAAGGAAATGACTTTTGCTGTTGAGGATAACCAGTGTTGTGCATGGACAGATTCAAAGAGGGTGCTCATTGAAAATGCTCAAATTATTTCAGATTCAGATGGAAAAATCTCACTTTTTTTTTTAACATAATGTCCAAATTTCAGCCACAAAGGCAAGGAATCTGAAAGGACACAAAATACATAAATAATGAGCTATGTTTTACAGGGTTTTATGTTTAACTGTGACTCTGAATTTAGTTCAAAAATTACAAATTTTAAACTAAAAAAGTGAACTCATTCATTTGAATCTGAGCTGAACTTCTTGTTAAACATGAACTTGCACAGAGTATAGCAAAGTAATGTGATTACATTTCCAATGGGTGATATATGTAATGAGTAATTCATTCGTTTTTCAAGGTACTTGTTGAACACTGTCTACAGTGTGTTTATCTGAGCTTTTTCACTGAAAGCAGCTGCCTTTCACATCTGAAAACCAGATGAAAGCAGCGCTTGTTAATAAAAAAAGTAAAGTTGTTGCAGGAAAGCCAAACCAGTGAGTTGAAAGACACTATAACGCTCTGTAGAGCTGAGGGGAACTGCAGAGTTTGGGAAATATGAGCCATTGTTAATATGAAAAATCTGGACTGCAGCAGCTTTAATCATCAGTCCTGAAATTCTAGTTCTTTTGGATGGAGTGAAAAGATGCTGCTAGACGTGGCCTTTAAAACACAACATGCACCACTTGAAATATGCTTAGTCCCTTGTTATCACATCTGCAGTCCATCTGCTCGCAGGGCAACACAATCTGACAAAGAAATGACATTCCACATAGAAAGTCGCTGCAGCATGACTCAGTTCTGATTGGCACTGGTGGGCAAGTCGAGCACAAATACGACCAGCCGGCTCTACCTGTCAGCTCCCATCCACTCTATCTTTATCGTGCCAGCTACTGGTGTTGCCACTGCAGGTCAGGCTAGCTGATAGTTCAGTGGCAGCACTGTCAACAGCCACTGCAGCATTTCCTTCAGCGGGACAAAATCACGTTGACTCTGAAGTCATCATAAAATGTGATGTAATCCATGAGGTTAAACCAGGATATGATTTGATACTCCAAAGTTAACAATTATCTCAAAAAGATGATTTACCCACACAACTTCAGGCCTATCAATAGGTTATGTCAAAAATGACTTCATTTGTGAACTGAAGCGAGGAAAATTGGTTTGTTTAATTATGGTCCTTCATTCTGAAATGAGCTTCAGGGCAAAACGAACATCTGGCTTCCTGTCCCTCTCAGCAAGCTCAAAAGTATATTTGCTAATGTTTTAATTACTTGCTGCTCCTGTTTATTAAGCTTTTACTGTTTTTATTTGGATATTTCGTTTGGTTATCTGCACTCGGGAACATATACTGTCTGGACTTTTTCTCAATCCCTTACTGTGTTTACAACTCTATGCATGTTTTCATGTAATGTGCATTAAAAGCCTTTGTTGTTGATGCTATGTTGACCCTTCTCAACCTCTTGTTTTGCATGAAAAGACATCAAACCTTTAAACACAACATAATAAGCATGTTTCCATCCAGGTAAAGGAGTGAACAGTGAGTCTAGCAGCAGTGTTGCAGTTCAAAGTTTGTGTTCATACAAGCAGTTCACATATGTAGGATGGCAGAGGGAAAGTGAGACATACGAATCACTTAACGCTGTTTTTCAACAGATGCAACTCAAAGACCTCTATGCATCTTTCCACAGAACGGGTCTGCCCACCCACAACCACCTCTTCCACATGCTTCCCTGCAGTCTGGTCCTGGAGACCACACACTGTGGAGGCTCCACAAAAATAAGGAGGCAGACTCAGCTCAATATGAACACAATAGTGCACAAAGGACTTTTTCCTGTGATTGATGGAGCCACTTCCTCAAACACTTTGCCGTACACATTTTTGGATGAGAAATTTACAGGATTATAATAGAAATACTTATGAAAACACCACTACAGGGAATTTTGGTGTTGGCCCACAACCCTCACTGCCATAAATTCTATTTTTGGTTTTTCAATTAGACACAGGGACAGGTGGTAGTTTTATTTCTTGCTGAGGCGAACAACAATAAAAATATGCTGAAATGTGGCTTAATCACATGTCTGAAAAATAACGTCCAGTATGGTTAAAGGTTGATGTTAGGGCTGAGTGATCATTTCTACTTTCATATCGTTCAGTTGTGGTTATACAAGATTTTTGATGGGCAGTCCGATTTCCAGGAGGCAGCAGCAGAGGGAGGAGAAGGGGAGGGGGTGGGGAGTTATGTCACATAAGTGACACAGTGAGTGAAATGCCAGTAAAGAAAAGAAGGAAAATGTAACATCTTGTATCTGGGGATATTATGGCTTTTGCAGAGATGTCACAGGTGCAATGTAGCAATGTCTCCTCAATTCAAACAATGCCTGCGCTTGGTGCAACAATATCACAGAATCATGTTCCGTTTAGATTTATTATCTTATCTTAAATATCTCAGTCCAAATGAAATTACTCTCATGGAGCACAGCAAAGTTTGGTGAGCAGGCACATGGAGAACATAGATGCAGGGAGTCAGGTCTGTAGAGAAAAGACAGCAAACCGGTTTGTAATGAAGAATTTAAAACTCACTCATCATCAGTGCTGATTAATGCGGCTCAGCGGGCAGACATGCCATCTCTAAATGCACAGCGAGATGCAGAATCTAGGGATTATTTTCCATCTCTTTTTTTAACACCTTAAGACGATAAGTTAATTAGATTGACCTTAATATCAACATAGGAAAAAACAATCACGGATCATCCCTCGAATCGCTTACACACCGTTCAGCAAAAGCCTAGTTGACGGTTGTTGTGTTAAAAACCCTGTTACCAAGAAACTATGTTTCTATAATACTCATTTGCAAACATGGCAATGGTCACATATTCATTTTATGTGCAACAAGTAATATCTCCAACCTAAACAAATAAAAATGTAAATGTAAATAAATGTGCGTAAATGACGGAAGTGAATAGTTACGAGAGTGATGTGAGCCACGGAAGTTACATAAAAAACGTAGGTTACGTTAAAAATCTTTTGACTTTATTTCAGGACACTAACCCCATTCTCCTAGGTTAAAGTCATCCGTTTGTTATGAGGATGACATGACTACCTGAATTTACGTAAAAAAAACATGATTCACAAACTGTGAGCCATGGAAGCTACGTAAAAAGTTATTTAATTTTGTTTTGACACGAGACACAAACCCTGTTCTCGTTGTCCGACCCATCCACCTCTGCTCCTCCCTGAGTGTGACATCCACCAACTTAAACGTCACATCATCCGTCAATGATGTCAGCAACGTAAATCGCGTATTTCGCTGCCTATACAAGTGACATTTTTGAGGGAGAACAGTCTGTCCTTTGTCATCAAAGTGCTTCTGTCCTTAACAGTGTTCAGAAAATCAGAAGCACAAGAGTCTAAACTGAATCACTCTTATCTACAGTTCTTGTACAACTCCACTTCAAGAGGACGTCTCCAATACAAAAAAACCCCGCCAGCATTGTCTTAGTGCGGAAAAAGGGACGGCCCAATGCCTCCAGTCACTTTGTGCCAGAGGCACTAACCTCTCTTGACAGGCCGGTCCTGCAGCACTTCAGACTCCTGCTGAGGGCTTTCAAGGACTCTTTAATTTACATATCATGCCCATATAGGCGTGGACATCGCCTTAACACTGCTCCTTGGGGCTTTTGTTTCACAGAGATTAGCCTGGACACGTAGTGAAAGCAAAGTTCCTCTGTATCTCCACTGCTTTTACCAGCACACAGTCCCTGAGAGCCCAGAATAAACTCTTACTGCGTTATGGTATAGTAACAATATGCTAAATCAGGTCATAGAGATACAATGTTCTAATATAAAGGTTGATTTCATCCTTTTGATAATACAATCGGTGGTTATCTCTTGTCAGCAAAGATGTGAGTGTTATAAGTTTCAAAGTATAAGTATCAAAGAGAGTCTCTCCTCTATGAAAGAAAACATCAGAAATCAGCTTCTGTGATGCTAATACTTTGTGAACTACCCACCAAGTGACATAATGTCATACATGAAAAGATATGTAAATTGGTAAAACACTGAAAACAGAATATGGAGCCCAAGTCATGTTTTAGCAGGCATATTAAGGCCATCCTAGGATTGTTTCAGTTTCTTATTAGTAACAGAAAAAAGTCAGGAATCTTAAGTTGCAGAACCTGATTGGGTGATGAAATATAACTCTGTGCATCAGCTATCTCTCAGCAGCACAGCATGGTTTTTGGAGGATAAAGGGAATTTTGCCACTTTGCCTCACCTGCATGAGGGGTGATGCAATTCACCATTTTCTGCCCTTTTATATGAATAATTTCTTAGTATGGTTGGAGAATGCATTGCGGAGAGGGACCACAATCCCTGCAGGCACAATAATTTCTCATTTTTATATCTAATTTGCTGGACGAATGAGATGTCGGACTAGCCAAGAGAGCAGAACAGCAGCAGTGATAAGAAAGCAGTCTGTGAGGGATCATGCTGCATACATACTGTATCTGTACGACCTTTAGTGCACTGTTCCAGACAAATCAGACCTCTGCCTAACCCACACACGATTGCGCCTGTTACCTTTGTGCGTAGGTTAAGATATGAATTTTTGATAAGAGGTCTTGCAAAAAAACAGCATTTCCAAAAAGATCAGCCCAGTTGTCCATCCACATTGTTTACCACACCAGAGGAGAGCTCAGGTCTCCTGACTGTAAAACCCTTCAAATCATTTCCTCTCCACTCATGCCAAAAGAATGTGTAATGGCTGTGCCTGAAGTAATACATACGAAATGAGGCCATTAATTTTATATATGTTTTAATCTTTAACGTTATTTTTGCTTTAATGCAGCAAAGAGTCATAAGAGTGTTTTATATTGCTTTTATTTTAGTGTGGCTGACTTCCTATATTACAGGAGGAGTTGGACAGTTTGGGAATTACTCTTATTCACTTTTTTGCCAGGGGTTCAATAAGATAGATATTGATTTCCAGCCTGTATAAGTATAAAACTAGATCCAAGTGGCGGTCCCAGACGGAAAGTGGGGGAAACAGCTAGCCTGGGTTGGTTTGGGATTTGAATTAAAATTTGGATTTAAAATCAAAATTTGATTGAGTTTTAGTTTTAAAAAATTTTTTTCAGCGCTGACTCCTACATGCCAGGATTCGTCTATCAAGTCTTAATTTGAATAGTTCAAAACAAGTATTTTTTTATGCCCTGATAAATGTCACTTACATTTTATAATATATTTTTACCTAGTTTTCCTGCCAACAATGCCTTTATTGTTTAATAACCTACAGGGACGGTTAAATGTTGCCACAAGGGAAACTGGAGGATTTTTACCAGTTCTATTGTTAAACTGTATCTCAGACTGTGGCAGTGGTCATGGTATCTCAAAACTGAAGCATTGTTTCCTTTGGATGTGTGCAACTGTGGAGTTGAAGAGAAAAACAGATCCTGGGAGAATCACCATTAATGCTTAAATGTTCATGATCAAAACTAATGTATCATTGATTATAGTGCACTTTCTTGCAGCCCACAGGTGGTTGAGTTTACACAGACTCGACTATCATGCAGGTGCAACCATGTGACAGTTGAGGTGGAAAGGACTCAGCAGGGAATCAAGTAAGGACAGGTGCCATTTTGCATTTTGGGAGGAAAGCAACAGATTCTAGATTTTCAAGACACATTTGTAGGTGGAACAACATTACTTTTCTATGCCCTACTGGATTTGGTTTGGATGGGACTCAACAAAAAGCTGAAAATACTTAATTCTTGTGCGTCACAATAGATGTTTTTCCAGGTGATGGGGGGTGGCCATAGCTAACAGGGAGATCAACATAACAAGTTGTTTTTGTGGCTTAAACGGCACCAAACGAGGAAAATGTTCCCATTAGTTCAGACTAACAGGGAGCTTTGCTAATTGGAAAAACAGACTGTAACTGTGGCTGTAATGAATATTGCAAAGGTTTGCTAGATGATCAACGTTTAGTCTGACCTTTGTTTATACTTGCCGAGTCTCTTTTAATAATATTTCAGGGCTGAAAAGTGCCTATTAAATATTGCCTTGACAGTTTCTTCTCAGTTAAAGGTTTTGCACCATCTTTAGGGAAAGCATTTGGCATTAATCAAGATTTTACACTCGACATATTGCTAATGTAATGTCCAAAATAAGTTGCCTTTATCATATATTTTTTAAGTGTTCTACATTACTTGCAAGAATTCATGTTTACAAAGAAAACACACACACAAAAAAAAAAAAATCAAAACCAAAATACAGAAGATTAGCCAGATTTTAGGCTTAAACCTTCTGTTTTCATATTTCACAGTAGGGGTGCTACCAGGAGGTTCAGATAAGTGTATGCAGCATTATGAGTGTACTACTGATATTCCAGAAAATGATCACAGACTCCCAGCTACAACTGCAGCCTTCAACCTTAAATCAGTAGTGGCAAAAAGGATTTAAAGTGTCTCCTTACTGGAACAGCCTCAGGCTAAGCTGATGACAACATCAAACAAACAACGGAAATCATGAAGACCCGCAGCAACCTGCTCGGGCTATAAATGATTTTGGTCTCAGAGGGGGAGAATCTTGATGATGATGGCATCCCATTTCACCCCCGATACGCACACACAACAACAAATACCCCACACCTATTTTAAGCCCACAAAGCAAACAGCAAGAAAAAAAAAAAGAATCAGCAGCCCCCAAATCAAGTTTTGATAAACAACCTAGTGAAAATCTCATTAAAAATACTCGGACATGTTCACATAATACTGAAACACTCGCATAAATAGAACCCCCGAAGCTTCCATTTACCACCTGCTACTAAGCACAAGATAACAATAGCAAAGATAGCTGTAATAATCACACGACTGTCAATGCTGTTCATGTTTTTGCTCTAACAAAGAAGCTTTAAATGTGAAGCAGTCTGTCTAATAAATACCTCACACAACACAATTGACATGCATCTGTGTTTCGCGGCGAGGCTATAAACTACCACGATTCAGATGCTTTTTATTCAGAAGACAGAATAAATACATACAGAATAGTAATATGAGGGAACCATACTGCATCACTAAAGTAGGTTGATAGGGTGTCACAGTGTGTGGGAGGGTACGCTAATTTGCCTAATTGAGTAAAGCTTTACTCGTAGACTCCAGCAAGGGTCACCAATGGGGTTACTTTAACGTGTCTGAATTATAGTGTTTGCACACTATTGCAGGCATTCTGGTTGATGCTTTGAGAAATGTGATGCATACATGTATGCTGACTGAGATAAACACATTTTCTAAACAGTCCTGCTATTAGATTGTGTCTGTGTGTGTGTGTGTCTGTGTGTGTGTGTGACATGAGGCTGCAAGCTAATTATTTGGAAGGAGATAACTACAAATTTGAGTTTCAAATCCCCGCAGTTAGGTTCACTGCATGCAGTGCCCGAAGAGCACAATAAAGAGGATTCACAGTCAAAAAGTTAAAGAGGCAAAAAAACAAACACTAACTCAGAAATTAAGTAGTTTATCAACTGTGTGTCACTGTGTGTTTGTTTTGTAAAGTTCAGGTTTTATCATAATTATTTTCTTATTTTTGTGTTTCATGCTTTTCTAAGCCCCGAAAGGTCACAAGTCTGCTATAGTTTATTCTTCCTGCTAAAAGATTATTTGCTAAAAGATTGCATGAAAGAGACACTTGACATTTTTGCCAGATTTGTAGGAAATTGTCTGCCTCCATCAGCAGCGATTGCAGTCATTGTAAATAGCCAACATAATTGCACTGCACATGTTTTGACTTACCAACCCCTTTCAAAATGTCTTTTTTGTGCCACAATAATTGGAGTCGATGTTGCAAAGTGTTTGTGAATTAGGTGCTGCCTCTTATTTGCCTGAGTGCGTAATATATACATAACCATGTCTCTGTCAGGTGTTTGCTGTTGTCAATTGTTGCAGCAGTGTGCCTGGGTACAAAGCTTGTGAAAAATTGCTCTTATAATAATTATAACACTGACATTTAAACATGAAATACACTTTTGATCATACTAGTTTTTTTCTGTGTACTGTACTAGCATGTAAAAAAATACATCTCCATTAAGAAAAATGTACAAAATATGCAAACAAGCTTCATATTAGCTTAGACTGATGCTGCTGTTTCTCAGATAGATATTGACAGATATTTCCACAGAAAATGCAGGTAAATTAGGGAAAACAGTGTCAGAAAGTGTTAATATTTTAGAAGAATAATAATTTATTAAAGGTTCTAGCAAATAGAAAGATTAGCATTAAGTTAGTAAAACTTTCATGCTCCCACCTTTATTCTAATCACTGATTTTCTCCAGCTACCAGGTTATAGATCTATAGTTCATTATGCCAGGCATGTGACACAAAAGACCTTCCTGATGCTGTTAATCTATATGGATTTTTTATAGATTCTTCCAGGTCAAAACTCATTCATAATAAATCTAATGGCAGGTGGACACCACATAGGCTATGTAAACCGCAAACATAAGCAAATGCATCAATAAAAGTTCAGCAAATGAATCTAAAAATAACGCCATGCATGACTTTCCTCTCTTTGTTCTCCCAGTTCCTGCAAAGCCAAAGATCATGTTCCCTCTTTTTCGATTCAGCTTGCTTTATGTATTCTGAAAATGCACCTTATCCCCTTCACCTGATTTCATTCGTCTAAAATTACATGCAGCCCAAGCAGTCTCACACTCCAAATGGTGCTGCTGCTGCTTCCCAAACTTGATATCAGGTATAACAAATGGTCTCAGCCTCCTCGAGCCCCACGTATGTTTCACACCTTAGACCTCTGACAGCTCAGCCGGCATTTGTTCGCATGAAGACATCTCTCCCATGACTAGCAAGTAGAGGGGCTGGGCCATCCTGACACTGTCTCACCTCTTGGTAGTAACGGATGTGGACAAAGTGCCAGCATGTGAACACTGTGTGCATTTTTTTTCTTCTTGGTACAATAACAGCGCAGAATAATGAACGATAAAATGCCAAATTTTGTACTTTTTGAGATTTTTTTTTACATAATTTGCAACTGTATTACAACTTGAAATTTATATGTTAAATGGTTGATAATTTTTATTATTTTTTCTTTTATGGTTAAGGTGATTCATTTTACTTTAAGTCTCACGAGATTAATCAAATTGTCGAAAAATATAAGTAATGCTTTAACTTTGTGAGATTTTACTCCTCATGTTCCATTCAAATCTATCTTTGGGATGACAGATTATGATCTCCTTCTGTCCTAAACATAAAAACAACGTAACTTCAACAGTTTAAAAGTTCATTGTCAAGTATTTAGTTTATATGTTACCACTTAGTGTATTTAATGGACTTACTTTCCTTGTTGCACATTTGCAGAACACTATCACCAGCACATAAAACTAAGTCAAAGGGAGAGAATATTATGGCGCCTGTTCCGGGCCTGGCAGGGGAATATAAAAGGCTTGGTTGAAAACTATGGCAAAATGACTTTTGTACCAGACAGAGATGTGCAATTACCCTGAGCATTCATGATTATGTTTCCACATTCTGTGTCTCTTTTATATGGTGTGTGTTTATTTATTAATATACCGCATTGATTAAGTTGGGTGCAGTACTCTATTTAAGACGCCATCTGCTTGGAACCAAGAGTAAGAGTAATTAAAACAAGCTTGCCGCTTAATAGAATTCAGCAAAAAAACAAATACAATTTGTGAGACACTCTCCTTTATGGGTTTTATCCCT
The DNA here is from genome assembly GCA_903364295.1 of Serranus cabrilla. Lineage (NCBI taxonomy): Eukaryota > Metazoa > Chordata > Actinopteri > Perciformes > Serranidae > Serranus > Serranus cabrilla. The sequence goes on along the minus strand of CAFUXE010001009.1, from coordinate 534,973 downwards.
CAGCCAATTACAATTCATCCTCAACTGCATTCAGTAAATGTGCGCAGCGTGATGAGCCAAACCTGATAATACTCGTGCTAATTCATGCACGCTGAAGCTCCGAAGGGGGGCCGCCCGCAATCATATCTGCATACAACAACACATATGTATTCAACAAATCCATAGAAAACAGAAGCTGAAGAAGCTGATACACACATCCTCCAAAGAGCCAATACTTATAGACTTTACAATGCATGCATTTTAAACTCAATTAATGAAATTCAATTAAAAACAGAGTTACCGGAGATGCGGTGGCGGATAAATAGATACATTCTGAATGAAGCTGGGTTCAACACTATAAAACCATTTAATCTACAGCATAATGAGAATCAATGGAGTTCGTTTTCTATGAATTCCTGATTGTCAAACTGATTGTCAGTATCCACTCACTCATGCAGGGAATGCAAATGCTGCACTAGAGAAAATCAACATTTTAAGGGGGCTTATTCAGCTCATTTTCAGGTTCCTACTATTGTTGTATATGCTTTCATATAGTACGCTCCATTGTAGTGCCTGTCTCTTTAAGTTCACTTCCAAAAATATCCCAGTCAGCTCCCATTGGGCAGTGTTTCCAGGTGTCACTCAATGTCTCTGTATCATCCACCCTTGCAGTGGGGGAGTGAATATGGTGAAGTATAATGGGGCTTTATACTGTGAAAAATCAACCACAACTGAAATCTGTGCAGTACTTTTTGAGTTATTTGGTACAAACAAACAACGAGGCAGGTAATGAAAAAAAGAAATGAAAGAAAGTAGGGAAATGCATAAACGGTCCCATTTAAGGTATATTGGATGTGGATATAAAGTGTTGCACTGATGTGGGCACTTTGACAGCCTGAACTTGTCGCTTGAATTCAACACTACCCTGTGGATTTTGCAGGAGGATGGACAGAAGCAGGCTACTCACTCAAACACTCGTTGGCCGAGTCCCCAGTGGCTCTGGCCCAGGGTCTGTCCTGGTAAAAGGGGTGACATCTCTCACAGTCATCTCCCGCCGTGTGATGTTGGCAGGAACATACAAGGCCCCGATGTTCCTCCTCAATGCACTCGCTGGCGTGACCATTACACTTACATCTGAGGGAAACACACACATAGTTATGTAAAGGCTGCAAGTGGAACTTTGCCTATACACTCTCTCTGCTTCCACTAACTGACTCAAGCGTAGATACACTAACACACGCAGTGAATGGAGGAGAGGGCAGAGGAGAGGGGAAAGTGAGATGGTATTCCCACCGTAAGGAGTTGTCACTTCCTATTATCTTTCAGGGGCATAACACATGGCTTGAGATGAGGTGGGGTTTTCATTTCCCTTCAGCAACTGCACTATTCAACTCTGCACTCTGTGCTAATATGCTCACGCTGTCCAGTAATAACAGCAACAACCTGTGAGTATTACAGTTTGTGCTATTTGTTTACCTCCATGCATAGCCTTTACGTACTTTCTATCCCTTTGTGTGCACACCATTTTCAAATAAGTGCCTGTTTATAACTTTCATAATTATATAAATAATTAATCATGAGATAAACAGGATTTATTAAGTCTATTTTCGTAACAACACAGCTAATATCTGCTAATTTCCTATCTCCCTTCATTTGGAGAGCCTATCATTTCCTCTGAAGAGCGGTGGCAGCTACGCCCTCCTCTGTGTAATACTTCCTGGCAGTGTCGCCGGGTTTTGTCAAGTGCCTGTGATAGGGGATGGGGACTTGTCGCTGAGTGGCAGGCTCTGTCAAATTTAGCCAGCTGTCCCGGATCCAGACGTATGCTTGCCTGAGGCTCAGACCCAGTTATTTCTGTTGTCGCTGAGACGACAACAACCTAGTAACTCCAAAGCGCTTCCAATCCACATATCAGATCTTTCTGCTAGAGTAGACGTGAGCTGCTCTGTGATAATTCTAACTGAATATAATATGAGGACTGTGACCTGAGCTGTACAGGCAGCATATGTGCAGTTCAAAAGGTGAATAAAAAGATGCATTTACAGCATTTTTCATCCACAATTCAAGCACTTTTATTTCCCCAGCAGTCCACCTTGGGTTATTGTTGCGTTTCCTTTTACAGCATCTGTGAGCAGGACAGGCCGACATGCCGAGGTGTAGCACTGTGGTGTAAGGGCATGTGTACTCATACAGAAAGCACAAGGCTAACATGTTGTCACGTGAGTCCCTCCCTCAGGTGTTGTGGCATTGGTGGGTAATTTGTCCTGTCGCTGCAGTGATCCTAAGTGTTTATGACATGTGTCAGATCAAATTTATATTCTGCCTGAAGGCTTCATCTCAACTACTTAATCGTCCACTTCTATCTGAAGCGCCAAGGTGCAGCCTGGTCCTTGGCACCACGTCCTCTCTCATTACTTTGAGTAATAAACCAAAAGGATGGGAAGGAGGATGGTGGATTATCTTGGTTTATTTTCATCTGATAGCAACCTGACAGACAAAAGGGTGTGTTTGTTATCAGTTTTGCAAACAGCTTTTCAGTATAGGGTGTTGATTGCTCATCTTGCCTTGGAAACATACATCGACAATTAGTTACAAAACCCTGTTATGTACCATGAACACCATCATGATACAATGTGGGTTTTCAATAATGCTCTGTAGGAAAGATTACACTGCCAGGATGATATTATTTATAAATGTTTGTTCACTGCAAATGGCAATTGTTCACACTGAAGGTACGATAGCGGTATTGCAGGGCTCTAGGCTAACTTTTTTCCTGAATGAAAACATTAAGGAGCAACAAAAAAAAGTCAAGAGTGAAAAATGCTGCTTGAGTGCAATTCTAATGTGAAAAACCAGCAGACTATGGAAGTGGAAGACCCTTGTATCCAGATAATAGGTATGGAACTTAAACATAATTGACTTTCTTTTTACTCGGGTGGTCGCTGTAGTTATAACTCAGGTCACTGTAACTTTGCTAATGTTGTTTTCAGCCACGCTGTCGTTACTAGCCGCACAGCTAACGTTTAAGTTAATGGTGCAGTATATGATTCTGGAGTAAGGTTGCCATTTATCGTTGCGTTTAAATCCCAGGACATCAAAAGCTGACACTTTAGGTTGATGGTAGGGATGAAATGCTAACCCAAAGTGTCAGTATTTGACTACTTGGGAATGAGACTCAGCAATCTTACTCCCGAATGACATACCAAACCTTTAACTGCTTTGGTTAATGCAAAGTGATGAAGCCTCGTTATCTGTGCCTCGCCAATCCCCGTCGGCGGGTTCCTTTTATTCTCCTCTTTTTGGATCTCTTTTGCACTCAAAATAGAAATTAATGGGCTTCACTTTTAGCAAATTCTGCACATATCACATCAACTTATAACCTATGGTACTGATACTGTTTTTAGTGTCCACCTTTCTGTCAGTCGACACCATCATCACAGAGAACTCTGAAGTGATTGACGCATTGCTGCTTTTGGAATCGTGGGACTTATAGTTTTTGAACCATTAGCAGCGGGGAAAGGGATTACTTTAGGTTGTGACCTTTACTCAGACACTGTGTAAATGATTCCTCTGCCCTGCATTGGTTAAATACTAAACTTGAAGCACCAGATGAGACGTGCTGAATTTTTCAATATATAACCAAAACAATAATATCTTCCAACCCTTTACAAATTGTTTTACAAGCCTAATTCTAAGTATATGCGAGCTAGAAGATATAAACCCTGGGCTCTGGCTTCAAAATCTGTGCTTTGTATACACAAACACCCACCCCTACCTCCTCAGGCAGCAGTTGTGTTTCCTCCAAAACCTATTTGGCAAAGCCAATTAGCATTATATAAATGCATTTTGAAATAGGCAGGGTTTGTGTTCCATTATGTTTGAGACAGCTGGAAGCTGGAAATTCAAAATTATTTAAGCAAAAAAACACCATGGCACAAAGTAAATACATTTGGACACAATGAAGCTTTTGGGTTTTCATTTGGTTTTTGGCTTAACCGCGGTTTCATGGGAGAAGTCTCAAGGTTAAACTCTAAAGTCACTCGTTTTTAACTTTTCAGAGGAGTATTGGCTATACACGGTGACATTACCCTGAATTGCACATTTTCTGGTGTCTCTTACCTGCCACCCACAGAGAAATCAGAGATGGCATAGAAGTACGAGCGCAACACTTTAGCGTCCTTGAAGAACTCATCTCCAAAGGTGTTGAGTCTGTCCAAAGAGATGAGCAGGTCAGTGGCCGTCACCCATTCCTGGATGAGAAAAAAGACAGGGAAGAAGAAAGGACCATCAGGGTGAGAGAGACGTTAAAAAAAACATCTTTTGATGTTTCATCCACTTCAGTCAGTTTGTTGGCTGCTGCCACTCTTGGAGGTACGAAGAAGCAGACATGAGATAAGGGGAAGAACACAAACTGGGCTCTAGTTGAGAGGGGCAAGAGGTGCAAGGAGATATAAGACAGCAAAAGTTGACAGAGCAAAGAAAGGAAGAAGTGGAAATAGAGAGTTTGTGGATCAAGTAAAAGAGACAGGGGTGCTGGTGAACGGCAGGGGAGAGAGCAGATGTAATGGGGAGATAATGAGTATGGTGTAGGAAATTGAGTTAATGTCAGAAAGAGGGGTGAAGAAAGAAGGGGATTAATGGAGACAAAAGCTGAAATATGAAAAAAACATGAGAAAAGAGACAACACTGCAGCACTACTTCAGTATAATGGATGGTGCGTGGCAAAGCTCCCATCCCTGATATGATTTAAGCTCCTCTGTTTGAGCCAACTGCAAAGGTAAAGACAGGATGAAGCAAGAGTGGGAGAAGAAAGTGAAGAGGGATAACACAAACAGAGAAAAAGCGAACGGGAAGTGCAATAGTGGGGTGGAAGATAAAAGTGAGGCCAGGTAAAGGGAGAACAAATGACATGAGGAATCTCTTACTTGTGAACAGAACCAACTTTAAAACAAATAGCTGAAGAGAAACTTTCTGTCTGTTTCTTGGCTGGTTTGGGACTCTGTGGCAGTCCTGAAAAAGCCTGTAATGCTGTGCGTTTTGAAGCTTCTCCCCAGAGGTGTCTTTGAAGTGTGGCAATGGGAGAGATTGGAGCGGATGGGCCTCAGACTAAAAACACGTGTGATGAGTTCATTCATTCATGCTTTTCTCAGACACTAGAGCTTGGCTTTGTAGTGCTTAAGCCCAGCAGATAAAACCTATTGCATAGGACTGAGGTTTGCCTATTTCAGCCTGTGAAGTAATAAAAAGTAGAAATTGTTTATACTTGAAAATGTAAGATTTAAGATTCAATTTATTGGCCAAATTATAGGGAATTTGAATTGGGAATCGACTTATGCCAGATAAGAGTAAAATAGCTACAAAAAAAAGAGAAATATACTCAAGGACATAATCATAAAACATACACTGGTGTTTAACTGTATAAAAAAAAGAAGAAACATTTTTTAATTATCAATAGATATCAAAAAACAAAGCTCTGGTGGTCTCAATTTCATCCTAATTCATTTGAAATTTGTAATGCAGTTGGGAAAAATGAGTTTTTAAATCCATAAAATTGACAGTGTAGTATTGTTAACCTCGTCCAATATGGTAGCAGCTGGTACTCAGTGTGTATCACATGGGATGGGTGTTATTATTTTGCCGGCTTGCCTTAGAACAGCGTGTTCATCGGTAGGCTGCAGGGATGGATGCTGTATAACACCTTTTATCTTCCATGCCTGCATGAGTCAGACTGCTGTGGACTCCAGTTGCACAGAGAGGTTACTAAACCAAGTTGTGATCCAATCAGACTCTCAAAGACCACCTGATAAAATACTAAGGAAAACTTCCGATCAACACCATGAACTCTGAGTCACTGCAAGAAGTGCAGACTGATACAAATACCCATCAACAAGCCTGTTCCAGGTCAGCGAGGTGTCAATTAAAAACACCAAGACTTGAGAGATTGTTTCCATGTGGATGAATACAGGCCTGTTAAACACCATCTCCTCTGCAGACTTGTAGATTTTCTTACTTCTGTTTATGTTTTTGTATAAGATAAAGCTGTTAACATGGACGTGCAGTTGATTCTGAAAACGAATTTGCCATTTGGGGATACTTCAACATTGCAATAAGCAAACATGGCTCCTTTGGCAGCCAACTCTGATAGGGAATCTTGTTTTGGGACATGGCAGAACACAGCAATACAGAAACTAGAATTACCGCCGAACGGTTGTGTGGCTCCACCAACCAGCCAAGTTGCAGTTTCAATCCATGTCAGTCCAGACTCATGTATAGCCAAGACAGCAGACAATGATCAAATATTGATGCTGCTGCAAAGAAGCTACAAAATCTAAAAATTTGATGCTTCAACCCAGCAACACAGAAGATCTATGCACAGTTTCAAGATAGGCAGTGAAGATTAATCCCATTAATGTCAAGTGTGAAATATGGTTAAAAGCTGTTACCTGTTGCTGAGTCATGATGTTGACTGATGACCAGGAAAGTGTTTTTGCAGAGCATTATGCCACAGTGGAATTACCTTTGCCCTTTTGCATCTAAAACTTAGTTGAGTTATGGCCCAAAACATATTTTGTAAAGTCACAGTGACCTTGTCCTTTGACTACTAAAATCAAACAAATATATTTTTGAGTCATGGTCGTTTGTGCAAAATTTGATGAAATCCCCCTCAGGCGTTCCTGAGTTATAGCGAGAATAGGAGCCATATACCGACAACATATCCAGGGATGTAACTGGTGCAGAGACAAAAGGAAGTCCCTGCTAAAAGCTGCATTATCATGAAATAATAACATTGAAAGCAGTCAACAGAAACCAGTCTGGACATTATGAAGACAGTCTAAAAACATTAAAGTCTACATGACTGTAATTAAGAAGCTAAAAGCATGACAGCAGCTGGCATACTCCTCCAGCGGATTCTCCAGCAGAATCTGTATAGTACCTAATGAGCACTGAGACAATATAACAACATGTTCATTCTTTAGCTTCACAGTCGTTAGCACGTAAGAAAGAAAAGCGCTACTCTTTGTTCGGCAATTGAAGAAAGTGGCTTAATTGGTTAATAAGAAATATAAGAGAGATGACACTGCTGAGTCCTCTGAGGCTCTCTTCACAGGTACCTAATGTGATCTCCCTCAGCTTAAAATAGCACTGCAGTAAAAGTTAAGGACTAAGTTCTCTTTAAAAGAGCTGCTTCTCGGGGCTTTCTTCTTCTGTCAGCATGACCACCAGCCCCCTATTTCAAAGGAAAAAGGGTCTTGGGATTCAGACCACCTGCTTGGTCAACGCCTGCAGTCCCATGAGACAAACTGCTGGGGCATCAGGAGGTCGCTGCCCCTTATTGGAACATCTGGTGTGAATATGCGACACATGTTCCTGATTGGTTTAACCCTTGAATGGATGGTGTCAGCATGACGACTAGTCTTTAGTGCCGCCTGTGTCGGTAAATTCACTTGGCCAGTAAAAAGAAGACGTTTTAGAGTGGAGTTTGGTGTACTCAGCAATGTGCAATCAGTGGCACAGCACATAAAAATCTCTAATTAACAGGTCATTTTAAAGCTGGAAGACATTTTTTTTATTTTAACTAGGCCAGCTGGTGGCTCCCAAAAATTCCAAGTTTTGCAGTTGTAACTCATCTCACCTTTAGTGTTCTTACCTAAAATGCCCTCTCACTTTACCCTGATACCTCGCCCATTTATTTATTCTTTCTCTCCTTCTCCCAGCCTTATCTCTGCACTCTCCAGCCGGCTGGAGTGCACTTCAGGATTTCCAGACATTTCTGTGCCTTTGCAGCCTATTGAGTGCTATAGAGCCATTATTTTGTAGTAACCGTAACTACAGTGTTGCAGAATTGAGTGCAGTTGGCTGCCGTGCTATTGTTCCGGCCCCTGCTTATCGACTTTGCCCCTGCTTGACATGTCTCTACTGGCTAATGGGGTTTGGAAGACACTGAATGACCCTGATGCACTGCAGTTGCCAGGGAAAGCAAATGCTCATTCTTCATTTTGTTTTACACGACATGACATGATTCTCATCCATGGTTTAGAAGAAATAAGTTGTTGGAAATGGGAATCATTGCTGCGAGGCAAATTTAGGTAAAATAAGTGGCAAAAAATGGAGATAGATAAAAAATATTGTGGTTTAAGTAGTTAGGTTAAGTAAAACAGCATGGTTTATAGTAAAATAAACATTACTTAGTTAAATTACATTATTAAGTTTGTGGCACACACCAACATGGTTAAATACATAATCAAAAATAACTTTACGTGACTTTTAGGGGCTCAAACAGGAGTTCCTGGGAGAAAGTCCTGTTTGACACGACCTGGCCTTTTGTTAAATCATTAAATGAATGATTAGCACAAACTGGTGATCATTAATGTAAAAATGCATGAGATTCACACCTCTATTAATGAGAGGCCAATGTGCACACCATTACTGCACTGCTGCTGTGTCCAACATCCAGCTCTCACACTCGAACCCACACATAGATGATAAAATGTTGCATTGTTAGCATTTTAAAGTTCTTACACATCATAAAAGCAAACACTCTCTTCCATTTATCATTGAGTGCAAGACCATTATCATATGGAAGAGTTATTAGTTATGCTTGGTGGAACAGTGCTAACTGTGTAAGGAAAAGCAGACATGGTTCCAAATATCACTTACTGCACTGAAAGGAAGCAGTTTCTTAGGGTTAATTAGTAGTCAGCCCATTACGTATTATTTGTGCAAACCACAGCAAAAGCTTAATTAACTTTGATTCTTACTCCCTTGGAATTTGGTCTCACAATGCTACAATGATGCTGACTTAGGGATAGGCGAAGGCGTTGAGAGTGGCAATGAGCCAGTCTTTAGCTTAAGACAATCACGCTCTAATGATCAAACGAGCAGGTGCACACACACATAGACAGGTACGGGGCGGCACGCAGCAAAGTTTCTGACGATGTCAAACGCCGTTTTTAGAGGACATCTTTGCTCAGGGGCTCATAACCTTCCCCCTCACCTCCTGAATCTCTCTTGTCTCTTGCCCCCCGTCTCTTTTTTTCTCCTTCCTTTCTCCCCTCTTTCTGTTCCAGTCATTTTCCTTGAACTCTGAAACCTCTGGCTTCAGGCAGTGACGGGAAAAAGAGAGCAGTGTCCCTCATTCCAAAGTTAATAACTTTTTAATTTAATTGCTTAAGTTCACTGTGGCCTCAATATATATTTTTTCCCCTTTTACTCATTGTCATTCAATGCTGGAGCTCCAATTTGCCACACAGCTTTCTAGAGAGAGAGAAAGAGAGAGAGAGAGAGAGAGAGAGAGAGAGAGCGAGGGAGAGAGAAGTTGGACTGGTGGCAGGAGAGACAGACAAACTGTTTCAATGGATGACTGAACAAATTAAATTAGAATTCAAAAAGCAGCTTTCATCTTCTGCGTGATTATTGAAAAAAGAGAGCTTTACAAACTTGACAACAGAGCCCTCTTTGAAGTAAGCCATTACTTTAGAGAAAACACCGAAATGCCGTGTTACAAGGTGAATGTTGTTTATTTCAAATTAAAATCATTTGGCAATGGAAACTACACATTAGATCACCGGTATAACACAGCACACTATATTTATGCAGGTGACATATACACGAGACAGAAAACACCTGTGCATTTTAGTGTCACTAGCTGTTTTTTTTCAGTGCAGTGCTGCGTTGACCTCTCAAAATGACAAGGAGATATATTTTAAAAGCAGCAGATGAAGCGTGTGAAGTCTCTATATTGAAACTACGCGCCCCTCAGACTGAAGCACAAGCGTTAAATCTGCAAAGGGATTAAAATGCTAATAAAACAGGCAGGATGCAATTTCTGTTTTAAGCCTCATGAAATATGTATGGTTCTGTATGAAGCCGATGCACAGGAAACGGCACAGTGACATGCCACAGACAGGAACAGGGATCATTTTATGCTCCGTTGACAATCTGTATGTAAAGAATGTGATTTTAACCCCTGACACAATTGCCAAATCTCAATCTCACTGCGAGGAAAGCAAGTTGATGACTGTATTTCTGTGAAGCGCAATTCCTTGAGTGATCTGTTCACACTATTATTTGCCACTGAAGCAGTTTAAAAATATGTTTGTGAGAGAAGTGGCTGTTTTAAAGTCCTGATTTAAGGCTCTTTGTGGGCAGCTACGCATCAAGACATATAGTCCAGACTGCTTATTAAAGCTTGAATTTAAAATGCAGCCCTTTCCTGCGGTCTGTAGTGTCAGTGAGATGGACAAAATATGGAAGGCTATGTTCTCTTATGTACCTCCAGGGTGTGATTTTACTGCATTAGCTGGATCACTGCTCATGTCTATAGAAACGCAATACTGCTAAACAATGCTGAAAAAAAAAAACTGTGCAGTAAGTGCTTGCAGCATTTATTCTGATTACATCAACTTCATGAAAAACATTCTGAGCAACAGCAGTCACAAAATCAGAGACGGAAGCTTGTTTTATAGATGTGTTTTCATAGAGGCTAACCAGTGATTACAATCACAACACTGACATTTTTACTGCTTCTCTTCCGATTGCGCAAGAGCTCTTTGGGGGGCTTTGCATGCTGAGTTCAATCCCAGACACCTAACCGCGGGCTATTACAGAGCGCTCCCCGCCTCCTTTACCTCAGTACGACATGAGAAAAGGTCAAGTCATAACAGCAACAATGTGAGGTCGTCACATGTGGCTCATTGGAAGCAGGAAAGACTTGTGACTCTTATTTGATGCTCCATTTATTACCGTTATTCCATATTAGCTATACAAAAACATCCCTGCCAGCCTGTAGACTGTATGGTAATATATTCCTCTTCACACACTTAATGAAGAGGCACCTCAAGCTGAAGGACTTCTTCTGGGAGCGCGATTGCTGCCAGTGTCATATTTAGCCAGACTGCCGGACTCAAAGATTACAACAGATGTGCACTGGATAAATGGACTAACACAATAATCACATTTACATTAACATATCAGGGAAACACAAAGCTGTGCAGATAGCTGGTAGTGGAAGGTACTTTGCAGAGAATGACAATAACTACTGGCAGGGTTTCTATACAAATATGCTGTAACCATATTTGAACCAAGAAAAATGGGAAAAGAAAATGTAAATGAACGGCCATTATAATCCACGACCATTATGCGATTATTTGATTGAGAGTTGGTTGATCAGGATAAGCAGTTGGTGGAGTAACAGCCTGATCTCACTAAATTACGTGTAATAACCACGAAATAATAATAACACCAAATTCCCATTGTGTCCCATGTGAAAAAAATAAACAACTTTTTACTTAACTTCATCACTTTCTGCATTTATGTTCAATTTCAAGACTTTTTCACATTTTGACTTTCCAGGAAATTTAAAGAACTGGTCGATGGAAATGCATGAAATGGTTTTCAAACCTGTGCATCACACTGTCCCCCTCACACATCTGTTCAGCTGGGCTTCGCCACCAGCCCCTAATGTTCACCCAAGGTCACCAGTAAAAGCTCTATGGAGGACAGGACCCATGTTTCCTGGAAATCTCTGCAGCCAAAAATGCTGCATTATAGAGCAGCCTGCAGTGTTGTTGTGACACTATCTGTGATCAGCTGAGCAGGTCTAACAGAGGACAAACCAGCCTAAAGGCTTTCAAATGGAACCTAAAATCTGGACACAGTGCACCTGAAAAATAGACTGTTAGATACATTTAAATGGTCTTCTTGTTTGTTTCTAATGTTTGCATGATACCAAGAGGATTACCTGGTAAATAATGTACCCTACAGAAAAAAAAGTCTTTAGGATGTGTGTTTTTATTGTTTGAAACCAAACGCATGCGCCAGTAATCCCTCCCTGTTGCCCTCTCCTCCCTCTTTTTACACCCTGCATCTTATATAAAAGAAATAGTGCTGTTGTGGGAATTATATTTTCGAGTGCTGCTCTCTGTTTTTCTAGTATTTCAGCTCAAGTGGGAACCAGTGTGTCACCATTAAAGATCAACATCCTTTTTGTGTGTGTGTGATAATTCAGTGCGAGGAAAAAGAATATTCCCTTACATTCCATCTGCTTTGTTTTTGCATCAAAGGGGATGGCTGATGTGTTTTTGTCTTTTGCTCACTACACCCATCTGTCCCATCACCCTTAAAATAGAGGGGGAACGAGAGATTTAATGAAAGAAATGGTGCAATTGATCCGCCTTTTATTCTAATGGGGGAACAGATCACAGTCAATTATGGGTCTTCTCATCTTGTTGTTTAAGAGGAAGGCAGAGAGGGAGAGAGGTGGAGTGAAGGAGAAGGGCTGTCTGGCAGGTCTGTTGAGAGATTTGCCACCCAATCTATGTATTCTTGGCTTATATTGATCCCCCACAGCTTTATAATCAGTGGGTCGATGTCATCCAAAGCATACTGAAATACAGCCAACAACGCCATTAGTAGCCAGGCTTTAATGTAAGTAAGGGCTCCTCACTGATCATCCACCCACCCATATGTCTTTCTTTAAACGGCCTCACCGTGGAAATAAAAACATCTAAAAGTTCAATAGGTTAATGCAATATGACACAATTCCCAGTTGCTATGAAAAGTTATAAGGCTTTTGTTTCAAACTGTGCCAGGTAAGAGAATAAAGTTCTCATTTATAGACTAGAAAATAAAAGATATGGCTTGTACAATATGTCAAATAACAGGTGTAATTATAGGTTTAAATTTAAAAATGCAATATTATACAATACCATCATTTGCTTGTAATATGTTTTTTGAGGAAAATACATTTTCTATTGCCAAGCTTCCATAGCATAAATAATTCAATAATAATGTGTATTCTGCAATCATCATCACTATGTTGAGTATTTTTTATCTTTACTTTAGCAGTGCTTACAGTAGTAGACACATCAAGTCGTACAAAATGTAATATAATAAGTTTATGTGTAACAGCACTTTTCACGTCTGAATTTATGGAATCTGTTAGGGAGTTTTAGAAAACAGAAAAATGTTTTTCAACATTTAAAGATGCAATCATATTTATAATTAAAGATTCGATATCCCGGGATGGACTGTTACGTGTAGAATTAAGTCTTATTTCGAGGGCTACCACTGATAGAATCAGCTGCAGGCAGACATGTGCATGCACACCTAGTTATTTTTCTAGACTGAATACTATTGAGCTTTCCCCACGCACTGACTAATGCATTAATTCATTGATTTTTCCATCCAGCTGCTCACAGTGGTTCCCCTTCCATAGAACAACAGGAGCGATCACAGAGACGCTGACTGAGGAACAGACACCGAAAATGAAAAGCAGCTGTTGCTGTTCCTGATTCAGAGAGTGAAAGCTGTGCTGCTGCTGACCTGGACGAGGAGAGACGGGGACGAGCTGGAGCTGTGGACAGACGCACCTGGGAATCAAACTCTCCCAGATAAACAAACAGACTGAAGACTTTTTGGATGAGTCCTCTGAAGTGTAAAAAGCAAAATCAGTTCAATAGACTGAGTCATAAGGGTGTTTATTGGAACAGCACCGGCGCTCTCAGAAGCCAGAACAAGGAGCGGTGGTGCGCTGCTATAATGGAAGTGCTCTTAGATCCACTGAAAACACTAATTTGAAGTCACTGAAGTCTATCAAAGGTTCGACAGGTATTAAAAGCCTTGTGTTTTCTGTTGAAATATTATGTTTTATATGCTTTTTGGTACAATATATGCTACTGTAGATTGCCTAGGAAAGTAAATCCAACCATCCAGCTAAAATGTCAACATTAACAGTATACCTGTTGAATTATGTAACATATTTGCAGGGTTAGTGCCCCCCTGAGTAATATACTAATACCATTACAATGCTTGTATGCTTAAGTAGGTAAAATGTTTATTATGTTTTGTGTTAGTTTGGCGTGTTAGCTAAAGAACGAAACAAATATATGGTAAAAATAGAGCTGAGGACGATTTGAATGTTAGTTTTGCAGGCATTGGACGAAACATTTGAAGGTATACATAGGGGGGCTTGGCAAGTCTAAAATAAATAGTTAATAGATCTGCATTGCTAGTAAAATTCCATGTTTTGCTCGTGGTTTGTGAAAGACCTGCAAGTACCCTAACAAAGACGAAATTATATGACAAGGCCTTTCTTGCCCATTGGCTTCATAAAGGAGAGACCTCAGTGTGTTGTTGGGCCACGGCCTGTGGGATTGTACATGGGACTTGAAAATATTTGTGATTTGCAAAAGGGTGAAGAAAAAAGTTTGGCAACCACTGACTTAAAATGATGTTTCAGGCAGATATCTTGGTCTCTCGAGATTGGTCAGGAAAAATCGAATCTCCCTTCCCCGCGCAAATCGGTCAGAGAGAAGACAATGTCAGACTCAAGATGGAAATGTACTGCAAAGACTTGACAATTCTTTCTTGAGTCTTGAGTTGAAATTTCACCAAAAACCACAAAAGTCAACCCTAGGTGCAAAAAGAAAAGTCGGCGGATCACTTCAGATATGTCATCTAGGAACCACAGATTTATCGACAATATTTGTGTGATTTCCTTGGATAGTTGATGATATATTTCAGTCTGGTCCAAAGTGGTGCACTGACAAAACTTTCCAAAACACCATCCCTATAACAACAACACCACCAGTGTGGCTAAAATACTTTTGATAATTAGGTGTGTAGAGCATGAATAATCATTTCGAAAACAAGTTTTTGATTCTATCACGTTACGCCCACAGTGAGATGACACCTTACAAAGCCCTGCACATCACAATGTGATTAACCCTCATGATGAGACTGTGTAACTCACTGCTGAAAATGCCTAAAACCAAAAATGTCCTCCTCTTGTTTTACACCTTCCAGTGAACAGAGTGTAATGGGATGAATTCAATATGTGGTGGACAGAATTACATGCCTCCTCCACCGGATTACGTGACAGCAACGTCAACTAAACATTTTTTTCCCGTGGAAATGTCAAACAAATAAACACTGAACAACGGCTGAGGATAAGCAGCACAACTACTTATGTTGTGCAAGTTCCTTGGAAAAAAAGAGAGAAGGCAACTCAAATTTAGCAGAAGTGTCAACTAACAGCATTAGTTTTCTTTTTTCTCCTCCTTCTGTGACTTGTTACTGAACCCAGGTCATTAGAGATTATAGCAAGTGTCCCCCACCCTGACCACAACGCCCTTTTCTTCCCATCACGCCATTGTTGACTCTCAGACTACCTGTTTCTACCCATCCCTCCTTCAAATAAACCTTAGTCTCTTAATTCCTTAATCCCACCTAATCCTTTCATGGTGAGAAGATGTATTTCTCGCTCTGTTCATGCATGGAGCATGTATTTCCGACTGAAAACATAATGCTCACTTCACAAAATTTTAGCAGACCAGGCTCAATCCTGTGTGCCCTACAAACCCAGACTCCAGTTTGCTATTGTCCCATCCTGCCAGAGTCAAGAATTATATAACAGATAGATAGAGAGGCCAAAATAGCACTGTGGTAGAAGACTAGTGTGAAGGGATTTATCAGAAAGGGACAGTTTAATAATCTCTGAACTAGAAAACCCGGCTGCTGCTACCTTTTCTTGTAAGCATTTTATAACTGCTCTCTTGCAGAAAGAAAAGTGGAACTACCAGCGCAGTAGGTGAAGAAAAGTAACACACAGTGAGCAGAAAGAAAGGGGGTGATGCAGGGGAATAATGTGTTGGAGAAAAATCATCCAAACTTCTAGAGAGGTCTATTTTTTGACAGTGGGTTAAGTGGCTATTTCTAAGCCACATTAATATTTTCTTGTTGTTGTCCTTGCAGGGCAGATAAAAGCAGAATATCTGGACTTCCAGATCAGAAGCCAAATCCAGTCCCGATGCAGATTCATCTTCCATGCGGCTGTATGTCGCCTTACTGACAGTAGCCTGCCACACAATGTGCACAACCCCAAGCTAATCCAATGGTGCACTGCATTTCTATTTTCACTCGTTGTAGACGCAAGGGGACCTCGCATAGCAGAGATGAGGAGAAAATGTCTTTATCCCGCTCCTCAGTGCAGCTTAGCGTATGCTTGAGAGCTGATGTGGCTTCACCCACTGCTGTCTTCCCAGCCTCCATCTTCTCCCAGTTTAAAATGGGATCCCTCTTGAGAAAAGCTGCCTCTTTCTACTCTGTAGGAGGTTGCAAAGATGTCACCCATTGAAAGTGCCAGGGTTGATGGGAGGGAAGGTTTTATGAGAAGACAGCATCCGGCACAGGCAGCATGTGAGTGTTATGGTGGCAGGGGGGTGGGGTAAAGGTATGTGTGCAGGCAGAGATACCATATGTAGCCCTGAGGGCTTGTCAGCGGCATCACACTGTTCTGCTTTGGAAATCACACATCTTACGGAGGTTTGAGAGCGCAAATAAAACAGTGATAGTGTCAACTGTTTCCGTCAGCTAATGTACTGAACATTCCCGTTAAAGTAATCATTTGAAGATTTAGTCGCTTTTCTTCATTATGTCACAGTTTAATTTAAAATCTAACCTTTCCACATATAACAGCTTTTATTCACAAACTCATTAAAATTTGTTAAAGGGAATGAATAAATATTCAAATACACTAGCAATGGGGGGAAAAAAAGCCATTTATCAGCTCTGAGTCAGGCTCCAGTTTGCTTCAGCAGTTTTTATTGAATGGTGCATTCTGAGATTTGAAACAGAGCATATTTCATAGCGGAGATTCAAAATATCAAGAGTGAGCTGGGAGAAATATTGGGATTCGGGGGTGTGCTATAGCTAAATCATCTTTAAATTGATTTATAACAGTCGTATAGAGTAAACTGCAGATATAGTGGCAGGCGGAGCAACACACAAACTGAAAAACTTCCCTCATTGTTGCTTTATTGGGTTTTGGAAGCTGGTTTCTTTCTTTAGGAGTGGGTTATGCGGGATTACACTGCATATCCACACATCCTCCAAAAGACACCCTTACTTTTCTTATTTAATGATGTGGAGGAGGACAGCTTCCTTTACAGAGGTGGTAGACTTGAATTGCCGGTCCTATTTTTTTCATGACATTTTAGGGGAAAGGTCAGACAGAAGAACATGAAATCATTAGCCAACATGAGCGGTCCACGACTTGATCACTGCACAGATAGTTCCAGAAATAATTTAAGATTCCTGTCGAAGATGTACAGTATGTCCACATGGTAGGGTTTGTTGTTTTACACCCAGGGAATAAAAATAGCAATATGCAGATAGCACTGGAAGGGACAGAGGAAAGAAGCCAAACGCAGAATGAAAACACTCAGGCAGTGGGAGGCACACGTCCACAGCCTGTGAAACAGGTGGTTGTGGGACTTTAGCTCAGGAACAAAAACTTCCATTTTTCAATGAGGTTTATTTATCATGTTTTTCCTGCTGGTGTCACATAGGTACATTGTCTTACTGTATAATTGCTTCTATGGCTGCACGACATGAGCACAATATGCTTTGAATATAGCAATGAGAATGTTATTTGGTATAAATAAACAGATGTTAAAATGTACTCCTGTGCACTGGACTCAGACTTGCATAATGCCTGTTCCATGTCGTCTCTCCTGCAACCAAAATAATGCCAGATGGTGGATGTGTTGTTTTTCCAGGCACCAGTTCCTTTCTAGCATCTGCACTTTTGTCTGCACTCAACTTATCACACAATCCTCCTTTTAACCATGCAGAGTACTGTGGCAGCACTACTTTAATGAACTTCACTCACATGCATGTAGATTCTGACCAATCAGACGCTGTGTAATAGTTCAGGCTCTGTCTGATTAGAGTGAACAGCGCGGCACGTATCAGATAAAACAGCTCCTGTTGCTATATTCTGTCAGATAATCATGCAAGTTGATGATAAAAAGAATATACAGTCAATCAATGTAGTCATCATGATGTCACCCATTGGTTTGTGGAGCATTTGAAGCATCAAATTCGGCTTTACGATTTTTTGATGATTTGTGTTTTTATGGTTATTTTCAAGCACTCAAAGCACCTTGTTAAGGTTAGGGTAAGGCTGTGTTCTTGGTTAAATATTGAAAAGCTCCACAGTGTATTGAAGCAGAAGACAGGATGTCTTTACTTGATCAATATTTAACCCAAACCATGATCTTTCTCTAACCTTGCCTGACGTGCCGAAACCTAATCACACACAGGAATCAGGAAACAAACCCCCGTGACTGCTGTCAAAGTCGTGCACTTAATATGCCTACCATCCACGCTAATTACACCTCTGTAGGGTGTGTGCGGTTAAAATAAGGTTCACCCTCCCCCCTGTAAATAGCTGGGCCCCATACTGTCAGCAGGCAGAGTTTTCAGATGCACACTGGTCCCTCATCACCTTCCACCGCATTTAATGTGATACAGAGAGTGACACAGGCTTTGTCATATTTTCTTCTTGATGAGTTTTTGGGATCTCGGGGGTATTTCTCCCCCAAACCCAACCTGGCCCGCAACCAGCAACTTTAAATTTGGTGTTAAAAAACAAACTCACATAATTTTGTCAGATCAGGGTGGATTTTTCCTTGTGTCACTCATTGGCCTAATATATTTGTTGGACTATTTTCTCACTTTTTTCTTCTTGTTACGTCTTAACTTCATATTGTGTAAATTGTACAGAGTTTACATCCTTCGTATTTTTATTGTGTAGTTTTCTATCTACGTTTCTTGATTCTTGCAGTACTTGCTATTCATTTTTATTTCCTCCAACTCTGTTTATTGTCGTGCACCAAAAGACCAAGGTGAATTCCTTGAATGTGAAAGCCTATTTGCCAAACACCTCATCTTGATTCAGATGTGAATTTTACCACTACACTGTTTCCTACTGACTTTGTATGCAGCTGCGCCTCTTAAAATTCCCCTTGTGTTCTGCCTGAGTACACAGTTAGATTTTAAAGCTGAACCAAAGAAAATTAAATATCAGCAACTGTCTCAGAATAAATGTTGCTGTAAATTTCTGCATCTGATTGGAAATCTGCTGCTCACCAATTTCGATAATGATTTGCTTTCGTCCAATACCAGTTTTCTTTGAAGCTGGTCAATCTTAATTTCATATCTGATCTACTATTTCTGGCCACACACACACACGTTTCATCTGCTTATAAATTGAGGTATTACTGCATGTATCATAATGATATACTTCCCTTCACTAGATGACCCTGCTCTAATTAGGGCCAGGTTTTTAATTTATTGTGACAAGTTTACTGTATATTTTGGTTGATTATACAATACTGTTAGCAATGCTGAGACCTGGATATAATTATATTCACACACATGACAGCTAAGATTCTCAGTAATTAATAAGGAGAAAGTCTTTCACTAAAGCAGCCATGCAGAGCAAATACATGGACGGATACACTGATGCATACTCGCAGCCCTGTCAGAGAAAGAGGAGTGGCTGCATTAAGTCCTTTATTTACTCATTTTTAGCCACGCTTTACTGTGCCCACCCCTCCCAGACGCTCCCCCAAGAGGCTGCCATTAATTCAGCTCTCTCAAAGCTTCATCAATGTTAATCAGAGCTAAGCATAACATTAGATTCCCTTCAGCTGCTTTGAAAAAGCCTTGAAGGCATGCATGCATGTATATCAGTTGCTGCAGTATGCTTGTTTTTGTTAAGATGGTGGTCGGGAAAACAAATATTAGAAAGATGGAGCTGACTGCTAATATCCATTATGGATTGACATCAAGGTTTTTGTATTGTAGTGTTTTTCATGTTTAACTTAACACATCTGCCACTTTTAGGATAAACTTATTTGCATGTAATTAACATCAGTTTGAGTGGAGTCCATAACAGCCATGCCAACCCAAACATGTGAAATAAGAAACACTGCCATAACAAAACTGCATTCAAAGATAGATATCAATATGTGCCCTTACCTGCAACACCACGCTCTGGTCAAAGTTGTACGCACTGGGACGTCCCTCCAGGGTGGAGAAAGCCACGTTTCCTCCAGTGAGCGGAGAGATATCGCTGAACTCATCCGTACATAGAGCGGTCCTCTCATCATCTCCTGGGCGGATGTAAGCCTTAGCATTCTTCTCATAGGTCTTCTTACAAGATGCGCTGTAATACTGGTAAGGCAGCCAGGGCCCATCCTCTTCTGTGCGCTTGTAGATGGCGAAGCTCTCCGGCCGGCTGGTGTAGAATTTCAATCGTATATAGGTTATCTCGAAAGCCTTCCCTGTGGAAAACAGATATGATTAGCTTTGAATGGAATCATTGAGAGAATTACTGTTGGAACTAGATCCATTGTAGTTACACAGTTAGATCAGGGCCGGTTGTGTAACAGACAAATACTGCGGGGTGATAGTTTGGGGCCCAGGAGCAAAAGGAAAAAAAAGACGTAATTGCATTATAGGAAAACAATGGGGGATAGGCTTAATTTCCCGTGCCTCTGTGCAGGGTAAATGAATGTCATTCCTGCAGGAGTAGAAGAATACCCAGGATTATTTTCTCATTATCCAGATCATAATAGGCCCCAGAAGTGAAACATAGGTCAAAGGGAAACAGACAAAAAAGTTTTTTTTTTCCTTCTGATAATGACTGGAGGCCAGAATAGGCCAATGAGTGCAAATCCACAGGGGAAAGTGCCTGTATTGTCGAAACACTGATTACAATGTAGCCTAATGGAACATTTGAATAGGAAAGCGACAGATTTATCAACAGAAAAGTGATTGATCATGTCGCATGAGGGGTTAAAGCTGCAGAGGGTCAGTACATTTCCATATAGTTTTCCAAGGGAAATTACATTTTGCACAATTTCCATGTAAAAATCCACCTTATAAGGGGGGCACACATAATAAAGTATAAAAGGTCTTATGACATGTTAAATTATGTCCATTTAATTGAATTGAAACCACACAATACTCCATTCCATCACATGTACTGGCTGTTTGCCATCATCCCATTAAATGGGATTACAGTTTTGATTATATTACTGGATTGAATATGTTTTATACTTTATATGTTATTTAAATCCATAAATTGTGTGATAAGGCTTAAATATTCCAGTAATTTTAGGTTGAATATTCCCGTGATTTTAGATATATCATTCAGTGAAGGATTTATCTAATGTGAGATTTCAGTGGTACATCTGTCATTTGGTGGCATGGAGAGAAACAGACAGCAAGAGGAGTGAGACTTTTTTTTATAGATTTGTATTCTCCTCCAAAACAGCGATTCAACTTCAATCTGTGAAAAAGGAAAATGGGTTTCAGAGCACAATCTCATCTGAAAGAAGATCTGCAGCAAACGAGGAAATATACCACTCCCAGATTTCCATTTGAGCTGCTGTTGGGGGATTTAGCAGATCCAACTAGGTTATGCTGTAATTGGTGTTGCATTGTAACTGAAGAAAAGTCTGTAAAGTAATTTTTGAAGGTGCATAATGAGTGGAGAGATGAGTCTCGAAGGTACATGTTTAATTAAATGAGAGGAAAGGTTAGGAGAGAATGCATTTTGGTATCTTTTCTGCATATTGTATATGGCATGAATTAATAGTTACTTCAAAATGTTTTCCAGGTGTAAAACTGAAGTGGGAAAGTCTGGCTGTTGTTCTTCAATTTAGTAGAAATGCTGACATTTTCCCTTATCTCACAGCAAACAGAGAATCGATACTTCTTTTTGATTGAGTGGTGTCATTTCCTCCCATTGTTTACCTACTGTGGACACTTCAAACAATAATCTTGGAGCCATATCAGGGAAGCTTGCACAGTTATACTTCCTGAATATGAACACGCACCCAGAATCTGCCAAATGCTGCGAAGCTTTACAGGGGATTAACTGGGCAGATACAAACTGAAGTCATATTGAGACCAGAATGAGAAATAACATGTAGAAACCCTCTTAACAGGCTTCTTCATTGCTCTCTTGGGGATTTTTTTCTACATCATTAGATACTAAGTCTCAGCCACTCCGCACATTCATAGAGGGTTGCCATCCACTGGTACAGCCATAATGACATCTGTTGCTTTTCCCTGCCAAGTCAGATCTAGGCAGCTCAGTCTCTTGTCTCTGCAGCAATCTCTAATGGTATCTTTCCTTTAGGAGATGCTTCCATCATTTAGCTTTCATTTACTCCCTGCGTGAGGTGAGCTCAACCCTGCTGGGACTGAGGCAAAAACATAAAAGAGGCAGACGATGAAACATTAGTTGGATATCCCGTGATGAAATGCAGACTAATTGCAAAGGATATTTGTATGTTGTTATGTATAATGCTTAATGATTCGTGATTCATCCACACACAGGAGCGCTAACTTTATGTATTCATTAGAGTTTATGTGATGTGAGGACAAAAGAGAGAATATTAGCTATTACAACAACATTTCTGTAGATAAAATACACCCCTAAGATAGAATTCACACATTTATTTTCACAGTCTGGGGAGCTCAGTTTTAAGCACAAGTCTCTCTTTGTTCGCCAAGCAACAGGTCTTTAAGAACTGGAACTCATGACAAGTTTGGATATGCATTAAAACAGCCTCATGTGGCTTTCCAGAATCTTGTGGCATCACAAGCTGTTCATGCACACTAATAAAACTAGAAAAGCACTCAGACCTCCACCAAGGCAATAGGGTCAGTTAAGCAATACCACATTGCACACTTGAAGGATTATGTTAAAAGCATGTATTTTGGGACACACTGGCATTGAAATACTTCATCCACTAGATGGCGGCAGTTAGTGAAGGCAATATGGTCACTGACGCAATAATAGAAATTCTCAATAGAAATTCCAGATGGTGTTCCGGATCACCGATCACCACCAAAATCTAATCACCTGTTCCTTGTCCCAATATAGACGTTGTCTGAAAATGTCATCCAAATCAGTGCAATCATTTTTGAGTTATTTTGTACACAGACACACCCACAGACAGACAAACCTTAGCAATCACATAACCTCCTCCCTGGCCCCTGGCGGAGGTAATGAGTGAACACACAGGCTTTAAGAGTGAAGGATGAGGGCTGCTGAAGTACAGAGACGGACCCCACTCTGAGTCATTACTGTCAACTTAACACAGCTGCTCACATCTGCAGACTGAGACTAAACTCACCACAAGTACTGTAGACTCAATATTTACAATCTATTTACTCCAAGCCGAGATTTCTCGTGATCAGTAAACACACAGATTTATCTTCTAATCATGCTGCTTAGCAAAGTTTTTGAATTAAACAGAACAGAATAGCCTCTTACAGAGAGTTGTGTTTCATATGCACGCCAATAATCTGGCTGTGAGCGCGTCATGCCAACTGTGGCAGACTTTTATCATTGTTTTACATCTGAGACAGGATGTTGCTTGTCTTTCACAGAGCTGAATGAGAACCAGCTGCAGACATCAATGTTCGAATGTGTGTGTATCTCGACAAGCCTTTGTGGGAAAAACCTGACCCCATTCCTTAGCAGCAAACCGCCCGGTATTTTCTTCTTTCTCCCCCCTTCTTCCTCATTATGTTTTGTTTACTCCCCTTGAAGCAGCCCCGGCTCCCCCTACCTCTTTCTACTCTTCCACAGATCCACTCTGACCTGGCTGCAATGTGTCCCTGCATCCTACTGCTGTGTTTATCATCCCAGCATTTGCCTGTATTCCCTTCAGAGAGAGCTTGTTTTGTTTGGAAAGGCAAAAGAAAACAGTAATGTCGAAGACACCCCCCACCAGCAACCCAGATGGATCACAGAGCTTTGGAAAAGACCAAAGAAATGCCACACATACAAAATTTAAAGATTATTCAGTTACATAAAACTGTGTGTTCTGAAAACACAATCATCCTTCGTTTAAGAATGCTGGAATAATTCAAAAGCATCAGGTCTAGAAAAACACATGTTGGGAGTAGTGCAGATAGGAGTAAAGGTCACTTAGTCTGAGAGAGACAGACATGTGGGTGTTGGGATTGTTTGAAGAATAACAAACCCTCCAGACAACGCAGAACAAACAACAAAGCCTCAAAACACAGCCAGACATCTACTTGCTATTGGAAATCAATATTCTCCATTTGATAGAGGCCCTTCTTGCTTTCAGAGCACGTGATGTAACAGTTCATCAGTGGTCAAAGCGCTGACATTTTCAACTTCTGTCATCATTTTGTCCCTCTTTCTTGTTCCTTTGAAGGATAGCTCTGTGATGGGGAAGTCCTCCCCCCTAAACCTACAGAGGAGGTGGGAGGAGATCCGACCTGTCGAGAAAATTTCTCATTTTGAACAGAACCTGTCTTCTCTGAACGATTGCTGGAAGTCCAAACACACACATGTAACACTATAAGGGGATTATAACCTTTTTTTTGCGTTGTAAATCACAAGTTTCATCACAATATAATATATTGATTCTTTGGACAACAAAACAAAATTGCTGATATCACAAAGTCTGCTACGATACAATTTCAATTTGCTTCGATTTGATTCAGGGGCCTGTGATCCATATCATATGCTCGTGTAACACAATTCATTTCAAACCAACACACTAACAGCAACGTAAATAGATCTGACAATTTTACTGAGCCTTTATGACAACAATATAATAAAATAAAATAAAAGTATCTTAAACTGTGAGGTGTTTAGCCGCGGGGAGTCAGATATTTCCCTCAGGAGTTGGTGGACTTGAAATAAAACAGCTAAACAAGAGTAAATACTGGACTTTAGGTGGACTATTTTACAATGATAATGTTCATGAGTAAATCGGCAACTGTTTGCTAACAAGTTCGCAGTTTGTGTTTGTTTAAAGCTTGTTTTCGCTGCCCTCTTGTGGCCCTAAGCTGGTATTGCAGTAACAGTTCAACAGAAAAATGCTACAAATTAAACTGTCTATTTACCTTTCACATCCAAAATGTACTTGCAAAAGTAAAAAGAGGAGATAATTCCACAGTTAGTATTAATACCAATCCATTCAACCAAGGACACATTTGGTAAAATCATGGGTACAGCCTGGACAGTTTAACATTGTACCTAAAGGAGACTGACTCATATTAACAAGTGGGTAAATTAGAGCTGATGTTCCTATGCATTCTCCTACTCGTCCACCAGCATTTGTCTTACCTCACATTTAGATGACTGATCACCCTAATCTATCTCCAGATTTCAGGTTTCTATTCAATGGACAACAAGTGGTATCAATCTTCTTCTCTCAGAAAGTGTATCAAACTATTTCTTTAATATTAAATGGTGGAGTCATTGGGGGAGTCTGGGCTAGTTAGCGAACTTCCTGTAGCAGAAAAGGAGAGTAAACAGGACAGGAAGTGCTGATTTCGACCACCAACTGAGAATAAATTCAATTTATTGGAGGAAATCTTTACCAAAAAAAGTATTATCTTTCATTAGTATTTAATTAGTAATAATTTAGTTCAATAACAAAAGGTGGCCCAGAGCAGTAATATCTACGGGGGCCTAAATTCCTGTGTACGCCCTTGCTGAGACCTTCTGTTAGACACACAAACACACACAGCTCAGCAAATAAATGGAAGTGGGAAAGGTAATTTCACAGAAAGATTTGTAATAATGCTTTGTAGCATTAATCGCCACAATTTAATTCAGTTAAAGTGACAAATGTGGTTCTGTTACTTTATTTCAGCAGTTTTGCACAGCATGGTAATGGGATAATGACGCTAATGGCTCAAGCTGGTCTCATAAAATTTGGTGAAATGAGAAATGTCTTCAAATGCAAATATGTACGCAGTGTACAAAAAGTGAGTCCAATTCATTTGCTCAAAGGAAAAGAGTGCGTGAAGGAGGCAATTCTAAAAACTTGAATTACTGACACAGGAATAATGCAGCGTGCTAAAAGTGTTGCACGGTTACATATTTGCTTTGAACTGTGAAGACCCCGGTTCAGTTCCAAGTGAAGTGAAGTTTAATTATTTAAGCTGATGGATTTCACATCTTACCAAGACTAATTCTAACCACAAACATTTACCTTACCTGATCTTCCTGTCACCAAGCATTTCCACAGCCTAAACCCTCTCTTATCCAAACCACAGCACTGGCACAGATGTTTTATATGCATGTGAGGAACTGTTAGTCAAGATTTTCAAGAGCTGAACAAAAGAAAAGTGCTCAAATTGAACTACTGCCACAGAATCCACTTCATGCTGGAAGAAAACATTGTTTATATAATTTCTGCCATAACAACAGCAATTTTCTTTAAGGGTTTGGCTCATTTCGACAAAATATCCTAAGATATTGCAATTATGTTCCACTTCTTTTCCCCAAATCATTAAGCACTCTTTCTCACACTCTCGCTCAACAATGCATTTGTGCCCTCGACTGTATTGTTAGTGCTAGAAATGAAAATCACTGCAAACAGAAAAGGCAAAGACTAAATCTTTCTCAGTTGCTACTATAGTTGTACATTGCTCGATATTTTATGGACTACTAATTCATTTCTGGTTTGACCCTCATCATACCAACATATTCAAGGTTTACTGACCTGGTGACCATCATATTGTGGTAAAATGGTAACTTATTTTTAGTAATGTAACTAATGTCAACTGAAGGAAAAACAACCAATTATTATAAGTTTGGGGGTGTTACACTTAAATTGCATGTTGCGTAGGACTTGCATTTGTGTTTCATATTGTTGTATATTTAGTGTAGAATGCTTTTTTTCTTTTTTTACCTTCATTTTATTTACAGAATTACTTTCTAATTTACTTTTATACAGCAGCAGCTGTAATAAAGAAACTTCCCCCAGGGGATCAATAAAGTATTTCTGATTCTGATTCTGTCTAACATGACTGAGAGAGAGGATCTCCTCCTCTGAAAGTGTGCCACAGTTTAAATATGAACACATAGCAAACACTTTATCTATATTTTCTATTTGATAATAAAGCTGCATGGGCAGAATCTGATTTCTTTTGGTCCCTCAGGACAGCAGTACATTGTTATTTAAAAAAAAGCAGTAATTAAAACAGAATTACAAAACAATGATATGAAGTCATCTGGGAACAATTGATTTGAAAAGTGATGAAAAATTGGAGAGCTGGAGTAAAGCATGTGTGATTAAAAGGATACCTCTGGGGTCTGTGGGTACCTCAGTCAGTAGGATGGAGGTTAATATTGATCCAGCCAAGTCAAGCTGTTTGCTCATATAGATATTTATCTGTTCTGTGTTGGTTATAAGTGAGTTTTTACAGTATCAGTAAGTGTTATGTGTAGGCGTTTGAAGGAACTTTGTTTAAATGTGTTTCTGTGGGATTTCTCTCCAAAAGTTCAGTGAAAACTTCCACCAAAGTAAAGGGAAAATTTGCATAATTTCCTGCGACAGTAGACCTGCTGACCAAGTCCCTAGCTACGCAAAAGTGACTCTTGCTGGGGGGGTTAATGAATTTTACCCCTCTGGAAAGTAAGAGTATCTTTTGAATTCCAAATGCATTTTATGTAAATGCCTGGCTAACTTCAGTTGGTCCCCCTTTCCTTATCGTAGTCCTTTTCCTGCCAAACTCTCTCTTCTCTGCAGGTTATCAGCTGCTTTTTCCTGGAATTTCTCTGGAAATATTAAGTGGTTTTACTTTCATTTACTTTTACAGTACATTTGTTGTGACGAAACCTGATGACTGCTGAGATGAAAGCGCTGAACTGAGCCACAGACAGAAGAGTACTGAGCAATGTGATGTGATATGATGTGTAATGTGGATTTGGGGCTAAAATGGTTACATAAAGGTTTATTTCTGTCATGGTCTGGTCCAAATCATGCTGAAAACATGTTTAAATGAAGGCTGTGTGTCATGGCTGTATTCTATTCAAGTTCTGGCTCAAATCAGGTCTAAAAAAGCCTCATCAGTTTGAGTTGTGACTGTTGTGGCAGACTGTTTCAGACAGGTTCAGGACCAATGCTCCATGGTGGTATGTGGGCTGAAAGAAAGTAAACTTAGGCCCACACTGGACCATCACTCAGGAAGTATGTGTCCTCCTCATATACTTTAAATCCAAGCAAATTCTCAGACAGGCCCTTGTGGCCATGTGCTCCCAAAAAGTCTAAGCCATGTCTGGGTTAAAGGGTTTTTTATGAAGACAGCTCAAAGCTGCGACTGAGTAATACAAATCATGTGTTTTAAGCACAGATGTTTCGTATTAAATGTTTCCACATGAATGCACAAACAAAGTCATATATCAAGATATTTGCTGCACAGAGGGGGGTAAAAGTGATGAAACCGCAACTGAACTAGTGTGAAGACGACTTACATGCATTGATCTGAAATCCCATCTCCAGACTCTTTACACTGGAAACCATCTGCATTTAATAGAGTGCTAAATCTATTACTGATATTCATATTCTTTTTCCGGGACGCGGCAAATGCAGTGAAGAGCTTTCAAGCACTTTAAAATGAAATTGGACATTATATACAGCATTATAGGAGCAGAGACCATAATTGAACCCTGAGGACACACATGCTTGACCTAGATCGCTCAGCCTGGCCACAAACTACACTGCAAGTTGAGGAAAGTCAAGTCGAAGAATGCCGGGGATCAGACCGGAGTGGGGATGTGCAGCAGAGCTCTTACCCAGGTGGAGGGTGAGGTTGACAGAATTGGGGTGCTGGATGCCGTAGAACATGGACTGGCTCTGCCACCACGTGGGCTCCTCGTTCCTGTTGAAGTCTGTCAGGAGGCTGGCGTTGTGGCTCAGGTCTGGATCTGATGTGTCACAGAAGTGGCAGGAGCGCGTTGAGCCGGTCTGCATGCAGTAGTCCTCTTTTGGGGAACCGCACACGTTTGATGCCACCACAGTGCGATTGAAGGCGATATTCTCAAACTTGGGCATGCACCGGCTTGGGACGCCCTCCTCATCCATGCAGGAGTCCATTGCGGCCCAAACAAGGAGGTGGCAGTGAAGATGAAGGGAGAGGAGAAGGGGCACGAGAAGAGAGCTCACAGAAAGGGATGTATCCATGTCTAAAAGCAGTTAGAATCACATTTACACTTCACACACAAACTTTCACATTCATGCAAAAGCCCTTACTAGAGAAAAGTAATCCAACAAGAGAAAATAAGTCCAGGCTGAGAGCTTTGTTTGTCTACTCTCTCTGTTCTGTCTCTGGTGAGCCTCCAACATGTGTTCTCCCTCTGTGGTGTGGAAAGAAGTTTGTGCAGGAACTCCTCTCATCAGGGGCAGCTGGAGACAGACAGAGGAGGGGCAGGGGTGGGGGCTGGTGGGTAGAACAGTCCATAAAAACTTCTCCACCTGCTGGTCAACACAAGCACCGCACCACCTTTCGCTGCACATGCAAAGTAGACTTGGGTAAATGATCTAATTCGACAGGGAAAACAAATTCTAAAACATCTTTAAATAATACTGCGGCGACATTGTTGCACCTCTGGGCTTTGAGATAGTGAGAACCATCTGCATTCACCACTTACAGGA
The DNA here is from genome assembly GCA_903364295.1 of Serranus cabrilla. Lineage (NCBI taxonomy): Eukaryota > Metazoa > Chordata > Actinopteri > Perciformes > Serranidae > Serranus > Serranus cabrilla. The sequence goes on along the minus strand of CAFUXE010001009.1, from coordinate 505,700 downwards.
ACGCACAATATCATCGATATGGTGATAAATGTACTTGGCAGTTGGCCCCACAGCAGGACATTGTGGTAAATGCTGACTGTAGTGATTCACAGTGGAAGACTAGAGGTGCTAAAACTGTCTGGAATATTTCAGCAGGCACGGGTCATCTCCATAAAGAGATGTCGCTCAGGGGAGTTGTGTGACCTAAAGGGACAATTTATTTATAAAAATAGAGGAGTGAGAGAGCTGCACTGCTTTTTCAGCAAGATCTGCTCAAGGCCCAGGCACCATGAGAAGTGAGAGCTGGTTCCAATGTCCCTGTAATTCATACGGAGTGCTCGGGGTCTTGTGTAACCCATCCATCAGTGTTTGATTTGACTTAGCCATGAATTAAAAAGAGGGGAAACTATGATGAATAGTTAGCCATCACCAGTATAAACAGGAAGCCTATTGGTGGGGATGCTGGTAAATATTCCAACAGCTGGCAGTTGAAAGTAGACGCAGTGCAGACCGAGGTCACAACTCCTGTGCACATGTTGTTGATGGCTGCATTCTAGTCTGTGTAACCAACAGTTTTAATCAGCTGGTGGTCCCACAGTCCAGTTTCAATTCTTTATCTTCTGATTGTCAGTTGGTGACAACACAGCATGTAGAGAAATTTATTCAAAAATCGTAGTCTGCACATCTTCCAGACGGCATTCTGATGCACTTCTGCTAGCTTTGCAGGAGCCACGTCGCAGCATCCTGGGATTAGCACTGCACAAGACAACCGTGATCTGTTAATACAAACAAGCCAAAGCATTTTTTCTCTTATCCTGGAATGATAATCAGTCCACACAGAACCTTCTCCATCGCTGGCAAACTTGGTTTTAGCATATGAGAATGACAATTCTGAAATTGTATTGCTGTAACTTTGCTCAAATTTGTGAACAATTGTGATAAACCGGAGTAGACATGGTATGGAAACATATGTTTATAATATTTATGACCTATTTTTTTTACTCAATCTTCATACTTGTTTGGCTCATGGACTATGGGCGGGAAATAGCAATTTCGATAAAACCTGGTGCGATGCATCTTTTCCTTGTTTCTTGCTATTGTTTTGTTTAAATAAATTACATTGCATTCACTACGAAGCATATGCCTCATTCTTTTTCATTGCCAGAGTCTTCCGTTCTGTCAGATTGGTGTTTTGGAATAGAATCACCTTGTTGAAACAAAGGAAATTACAGTTCCTGATGTCCTGTTGGAAAAAGATGCAGGTATGGAAGTAATCCAGTTTATTATCCAACGCCTGAACATTTGGCCCTGTGATTAGGACTGCAGCCAGAGTCCGATTCTTCAACACTTCCTTCAGTGGCTCGTCTGATGCAGAGATTAATGCAGAGACGGTCTTGCTTATCCATGTGGTCAGGATCATAACTGGTGCCCATCTTCTCCAAATGTTCCTCTGTTTTAACTCATTTAAAGCCTTGATCAGCCCACTTATTAACTTATTTTCAACATTGTAGATTAATACGGAGGACATCTAAACTGTGAAAGAACACATATGGAATTATGTAGTAAAAAACAGAATATGTTCAAAGTATCAAAGCTTCAAAGTTTTGTACACTTCTGTTATTCTCTCAGTCAGATTCATGAGGTGCTCAGCTGGAATGGTTTGCAGTTAACAAGAGTTAATTTGTGAAATTTCTTGCATTCTTAATGTTTTTAAGACCATCAAAGCAAATATTTCTATTATGTAGAAAATATAATAGGAACAAAGAAAAAACATTGAATGAGAAGGTGTCCAAACTTTTGACTGGTACTGTATGTGTATGTTTCAAATACTGCACTAAACTCAAGTTTCTCCATTTAAATATTCAGCATTCTGCAGAGAACTATGAAGGTGTGAAAGCTGTCTATTTAAAAGATCCAAGTGTCTGTATTCAGTGTGAACCAATGTCAAAGTGTAATGATAAGTCCCTCAAGTGACACGTTCGACAAGTGGTTGTGAAGTGCCACAACCAATCATGTGTCATGCTGTAAACTCTAATCCTCTTTTTATAAATGATTTTCCTGCTGAGGTCCATTAAGAGTTTGACACAGTCACCCGGAAAACCAGTGAACATTCAAAGTGACGGCGCAAATCAGCACATTTTAAACAATGATTGGAGTGATGTGGACGTGGAATGAATTAGACGGAAAAAAGGATTAACAGCAAAAGAAAAAAAAGTTGAGATAGCTTGAGACGGAGAGACCCAGGTAGTGTGGACAGACGCTTATAGATGCTGTACATTTATGATCCTGGTGGGATTTACGGCAAAGTCTTTCCCATATCTCCCTGTGATTGCCTTGATTTATCAGGGCTCTATCAGTACTCAGGCAGGGACATTGTAAAAAGGACCACATCAATTTGCAGTGAAATCCTTTGCTGGCTTTAGATGAGAGCAGGCTTGGCGTCAAATCTGTTTGGCTGTATGTGGATCAGCCATTATAATGAAGAATGTAATGCCTCTGCAAACAGACTTTTTATTCATCAAGCAGGTTCATTATCACACCACCTGTATGCCATGTGCAGGTACGTGAGAACACAACTGTTGCATGGAATGACAACATGTTTGAACAATATGCAAATAGAGGTTAGTGAGAAGGAGATGTGGGACAATGTTATTATTCATCAGAAACCAGGAGAGCAGTCTTTCTGAAGGCAGGTGCAGATGAGTTGGCCCGTCTAGCTCTGCTGAATCAGGATGATGCTGCAGAATTCATGTGCACGGAATAATGCTTTTGACGCTACCTGTGACACATCCAGGAAGCCGGAGAATCAAATACTTCAAAAGGGAAAATTCAGTCAACAGATGGAGTCGTATTCTTGACTTGAAAATTGTTGCCAGTATTTCAGCTGGCTGAATGAGCTCAGCAGGGGGGCTGTAGAAACTACGGGGAAAGTCTGCAAAGCACCCAAGGGTATACTATTGCCTGGGACCCCCCGCTGCTTTTTCAGACAAGTCAACCACGCGTTTTCCTGTGACACAGAAAAAGAAGATAGACCACACACTCAGAGCGAGAGACTCTGCTTGTCAAAAATCACTTTGCTGACTTCATATAAACTAGTTCTCTTTGAAAGCCGCATGTCAAATACTAGCTGCAGGATATGAATGCAGAAACTTACATCTTATATACATATAGCAGCACTTTTTCTGCATCAGTGTCACAATTGTATCACCAAGGAGTTCTTGGTTTTGCTTTCGAAAAACACTCTGCAGTCAATTCCTTTACAGTACAGAGAAGGCGTGGAAGGATTACTGAACAGCCATACTGGGTACAGGTCCAGCCTGGCTCAGTATGTGGTTGTATGTCTGTCGAGGCCCCCAGGAGCCAAAGGGATCACGGGGGGCCCTGGACCCAAAGACTGTTTTTATGACTGTTAAGTTTTCATGTTGGAAAGTAAATCAAACAACCACAAGTAGACAACAAATAAACTCAAACACACCCAGAGAGACGAGGAGTAAAAGATAATGGTTACAGAGAAACTGTAAGGAGACACAGAATGACTACAAACAGACACAGTGACTACAAGGACAATTACAATTACCACAAACAGACACAAAAGACTGAAAACAGACACAGAATGAGGACAAACAGACACAACAATATCATAAAGAGAAACAAAATAACTATAAGGAGAGACAAAATTACTACAAAAAGACAGTGGGACAACAACAAGGGTACAGGGACAGACATAATTCCTGCAGGGACACACAAACTGACTATAAAATGACAATGAAAAGCTACAAAATACTACAAACTGACACAAAACTACTAAGAGACCTAAAATGACTTCAAATAGACACAAAATGACTACAAGTGGACACAACATTACTGAAAACAGACACAGTGGGACAATAAATGAGTATAAGGACAAACAATATTACTGCAAGGACATGCAAATTGATAACAAAAATACACAAAACGTCTATGAAAAGCCACAGAATTCTAATGGACAAAAAAATGAAGACAAACAGATGCAAAATGACGACAAAGAGTGTTAAAATTAGTACAAGGACACAAAATTATTACAAAGAGACACAAAAGACTGCAAACACACAAAATGAGGACGAACACACATTATTTTAAAGAGAAACAAAACAACTAGGAACGCAAAGAGACACAAAATGACTAAAAACAAACGTAAAATGAATACACAGGATAGAGAATACTACAAAATGACTATAAACAGTCACAAAAAACTAAAGAGACAAAATGACGACAAAGAGACACAAAGTCACTCCTAAGATTTGCAAAACTACTTGAAAAAAGATGCAAAACAAGAGAACAGATGAGAGATGCTTTGTGTCCCTGTAAGCGTATCCTTTCCTCTGTGTTTCAGCCTGCAGACAGACTGTAATGGCCATTTTCTCCTCCCAAAACTTAACTATCCGGAAATGGCCTCCTCAATGTGTAATTATAAAATGCTGACTTTGTGTTGAGGAATTAGATACTTTAATTTAGATGAAGTCTCTGGTCTCCCGGTCGGGGGGGCTTTTACATGTTGTGCCCAGGAGGCGACTGTCAGGCATCACCATACATCTCTGTTTAGGGCATTTAAGGAATCTAAATGCGTCTGCAGCCGTCCGGTTGGCTCGGGTCAGATTTGGCTATGATTTGTGTTTACCGGAGCAAAGCCAGCTCTTTTTGAATCCCTGCCTAAGCCAGTGATCAGACAAAGTGTTTGACTGAAATTCTGGGCCCAGCCTTCCTGCGACTGAACGTGATACGGGCTGAATATTAATTTCCGATGGAATTTGTTTTAAACGAGATTATTGTCAGTCTGCCCAAACTTCACACGGATTTCTTATCATCCATCAGACTTCGGCTTTAACTCTTCTGTTTTCTGACCTTTGTTTTCCTTTGCACTCACATATTTCTCTCCCAGCACCGTGTAATACTTCAAATTCTGCTCTGCCCTCCCACATTCTCTACTCCTGTTCCCTCTGCCTACCTCTCATTCTTGTCTCCTTCTCTCTCGCGGTGCCACAGATCCTTTAGCCTCCACCTGCCACCTACCTCTTTCATGCTGCAGATTGGTGCAGCTGGCTGTCACCATGTGAAGCTTGTTGCACGGAGACTAGCAGGTATGGCCTCCTTTTCATGATGACACAATGTCGTAGGGATGAGTTACGCTTTCAAACAGTGATTTGATGTCACAGCTGTCAGCCCTTCACTTAGCAATGCAGGAGGCGGCTGCCTTATCTCCGCAGGGAGAGCGTTATCTGACAAACTAATGAGCGCTGCACAACCGCCACGTCGTCACAAAAATTTCCCGGCATCACATACCTACATGAAAGTCCTCTCTCGCCTGACAAAACCGTATTACATTTAGGTACAACAACTCTATTTATACTGTATGATGTTTCGGTCACAACGTTGTTGCACACAAAGCTAAAATGTTCTTGTGCTTGTGACAATTACAGGTGCGCCTAAAAATATTTTGACAAGCTGAATATCATGAATGGAATATAAACAGTTAAAGGATAATTATGTTTATTTATAAGTTTGGTTCATTATGACTGGCTGTGTTCACAACTTATCAGTGTACCTGTCAAGGGAAGAAACATTCACTGTCATAATGGTTTTGCAATGTGGTGGTTAATGCCAACACGCTGAAAGTGTTGAGGCCAGCACCGCAGAGTGTTAATTACTATTTATGTGTTGCTATTTTTACACTATTATTGACTCACCACTGACTCTTTCTGTAGTTCATTGTTCCTTGACGACCAGTTACTGGACTATAATGCCACCACTGTAAGGTGCAAATATATATTCAAACTAGAAAAGCACTCGGAGAGTGAAGACCTCAGCCAAGGCAATAGGGTCAGTTACACAATACCAAATTGCACACTTGAAGGATTATATTGAAAGCAATTAGAAATTATTAGGAACAGTGTTCCCATCTCCCGTTAAGTGCATGAACTATTTTTCGAAAATGCTAAAAACCACCAAGTGAGCGTAAATACTTTTATGCGCATTTTCAAAAGTTTTATTGAATTTTGGTGTTTCCATCAAGCTCCTCTTATGTGAACCTTCAACATGTGCATTGGAATTAACTCATGGAAACATGACCATATTTCTTTATACTTGCAATTAAAGGAGATTTACTGGGAACAATGTTTCAATCCAGTGACCTTCATCAAGTTATTCTAACTAAAACAGGTCTATTATAGTTGGCCTGTGGTGTTCAACCTACAGCTATATCAAAGTTTTACTTTTTGATTAAAACACAATTTTGACTTTCACAGGCAGTTTAACCTGCTGCAGGCTAAAACACTATAGAGATAATCTAAAGTTATAACAAAAGCAGCCAAAAAGCCAGTCAAGCTAGCTGGCTTGCTATCTAACTAGCTTGACCACATGCAACTGTAACGATTACAATTTTTAAACATGTCTCTTATTGTGAAAAGCCTGTCTTGAATGAGTCAAACAAACTGAACCAGGATCAGTTTATATCATAAAGACGCTCAGAGCTGAAGTCTGGCTGAACTGGAAACAAGATCTGAGAGTTCTTCTTTTCGAGGAAACACTAAAAGCATGTTATTTTATACTATCCTAACTTGTGATGTGACTCATATCTCAGCTGAAAACTATCAGAGCTACAGGGGAATTTAAACCTGTCATCAGCTGCTGACTCAAATATTTTCAAAAGTTATTTTGTGATGTTAAACTTCTTCAAAGATCTTTGGGACAAAAAGCAGAAGAAAATAATTCCTAAATGACTGTTTATATACTGAATATGATTGGAAATTTAAAGTCCCTTTATGGGATTTAACAATCCCCTTGAACCACCATGCAGATAATCCATTAAAACAATTAATAGGAAGGCAATCACCCAGGAAAATATAAGCCACTGTTTAGTCATTTAAAATGACTTGAAAATGCAGTAATCCATTCCACATTTATGTTTGTAATTTCAAATATCGCTGTAAATAACAATAGTACCTGGTCTGTTGTATTAACTCATAATGTACCCTACATTATCACACATATTATAGCCACATCTTCACAGTAAATTTACAATATTTGCTTCATATGATGTCAATAGAATTTATATCATATTGACTGCCACTCTGTGCATGCTGCCCAGAGTCTCTTCAGATAACGGGGGTTGAGATTTTTCTGGCAGTCACAGGGAATGCTGCAGCAGCCAAAACTGAACATGGTGGCCAGGAAATTCACAAAACCTCGACATCAGGGTCACAGCACCCAGGCCAGTGTTACTGACCATTACCAGTGGGTTTACACTGTGAAACCAGAGGCCATACAAGGCTATAATCCACACAGTAATCTGCCAAAAACCAGCAACATTACCAAGGAGAGAGCATTCCACTTTATTACAGACTGAATAAAGACTGCGAAAAGCGTCTCAGTTTCCACCCAGTGTACAAATGTGAAGCCAAACTATCCCGGATAGGCTGCAGCCATCCTCATTTGAATAAGTGACTGTGGTAAAAACTACCTAAACTGACAGAAATCATCGTTGGGAAATTATTAGTTGAGGGTATTAGGGTAGTTTGATATATTTGCTTTGCCTATGTCCCATCAACTAACATGGAGGGGGCGGGGCTTAATACCTAGACTGCAGCCAGGCGTCACTTCTGGGGAGTTGTCAGTCTGTCCATCTTTATATACATCAAACTAAAATATTTCTCCAGTATTTTCACTTGAGCAAACACAGAGAAACACACATTTTTCTTCTTATACACTGTTTCTCAAAAAATCCTTTAACTCCATGATAATTAATGCCCCGGTAACTCAATTAAACTAACTAATACAAGTTGATGTCCAGATGTCCATCATTTTCGGTTTATTACTGGCAAACCTGCTAATAAATAAGTAAAACAGAATAAATTAAACATTTTAAAGAAAACACCCTATTTTCTCCAGCAGTTTAGTCCTAGGAGACTGTAGCACAGTGTACCAAACTATCTCTGAAATAAAACTGTAATTCAAATCCCCCACCTTCCCATAAAAGCAGCAATTGGGCCTTAGTGTACTTTAAGGAAATGTGATAATGAACAAAAAAGAGGGTCTGGAGTCCCATTGAATCCAGCATGCTGATTATCCATTATGCCACAAACTTGAATATACTGCACCATCAGGCCTGTCATTTCAAAGACAGATGCCCCACAGATGTGACCATTACTAAGTTTGGAGTGATCATAGCAGGAGTGCAGAGTCACTGACTTTTAACAATGACCTGATGTAGAAGCCATTCACATTGAAAATGACCAATCATCTGTTATCTCAGGTCTAGACTTGCAGTGCAGTACTCACCAAATGGAGCGTGGCATGATGAGCAGAAAAGAAGTGTATGCAGTTACCCAGACAAAGCCACCTCTTTACATGACATAAGTTAATGATTAAAGCTATGTATCATATGGATGAAAGGACATCCAATCCGACAATGTCGTTGCTTTGGCATTGAAAATAATGTATGTCTGTTACAAAGAATACAGCAAATTGAAAATGTTGGCAGTGTAAGCACAGTCACAATCATCTGTCATGTTTACTCAAAGCCAAATAATAATAATAAAAAAAATACATTTGATTTCATACAGAAAATTCATACATAAAAATGATTTTCGATGTGGGTGTTGCAGTGAGTAAAACACAGGGATGCTTTCAAGCTGTCACAATGAGAAGTCCTTGCTTCTTCTTCTTCTTGTGATATGATGTGAGAAAACCAAGTAAACAAGTGTGGGCAATGCTAAGAACTGCTAAAAATGGACCATTATAACTTGAAGAGTGATAACGGTTCAGTCACTGCTATTTAAAGACCTCTCGCAGCAGTGTGAGGTTTTCAAAGTGTTGAAATGACATGTTTTATTTGCCTCTTGGATTTGACTGGTGGTGATGGTGGTGATCCCCAGGGTGCGCAGGGATGAGCAGCACCAGGATCAGCTTACGGAGCGTGTGAAAAACAGCCATTGCAACACAAATCACAAAAAGACACGGTGTCATGCTCTAGTGCCACAGTCTATCAGTGCCCCCTTGAAAGAAAAAAACTGCTGCCCTTTTGGACACCCCTATGGCAGATTATATGTGATAAATAAGCTTAAATAAACCCACTATTTAATTTAAGGTGAGATATGGGTTCCTATCTGCTTTTAGGGTAAAGAATAGTATAGATTTAAGATGATGGATTGATAGAAGTGTTGTAATGGTGTGTTTTGAAGGGGGTAAAAACATTTGTTCATTTGAATGGATAGTAATCCAAAACAAAGGATTGTTAAGTGAAACCAACTTTCACTGTAATGGAAAATTCAAGTATGGACAAAATCACAATAAATGGATGGTCTTGTACATCAACAAATGCAGCATGTGTCAGCTACTGATGTCATGAAAAAAAAGTGTGGTAATGCACAATAAAACTCATGTCAAACTGATCACTGATTGTATTTATCATACAGGCTGACCAAGGTGTTAAATGCAGCCATGAACAAATTGCAAAAGTGTGACCTGCTTGACCTTAAATCTGGCATATTTCATGCAGTTTCAGTGCAAAACCACCCACCGCCTTATTAAAATCCAGAGCTCTGACCAGATTGCTAGACACTAATAGCTCATTATGCACTCTGAGCAAACTGGGAGGTTTCATTGTATAATGAACATTTTCCACCCATTACTTTTGTGGTTTCTGCAATTCATGGCACAAAAACAACTTTTCACGATGATCTCTTATTAGCTGTCAGTCATTCCTGTTTGTTTTCTACGACGTCCCTCAGAAACCCGCCTGTGAAGTAAATACTCCCAGTGACGCTCTGTCACTACAACAATTTGGGGTTTGGTTTGCTTACTATCACACTAAGAGTTTAATGGGATAAAGTGTGGGAAGGAATATGACTTCCTGTTACTCCAAAGTTTTGTATTTACACGTCTTCTCAGCTGACCTCCTAATGGTTAGCCTGCACTCAACAATTAGCGACCATTGCTCAGAGTTGGACAGTGGGTGAACACTTCAGCTTCACTGTGAGGACGACATCTCTCTGGGGTACTGCTGTGGTTACTGGCTCCAACATTAAGCTAGCTCTTAAATATCAACAAATACACCTCTAAAGCAACTTAAACTTAAACAGCAATGCTGCCTTCTTTTGGGACAGGCATTAAAAATACAATATAATGGCATATTTTATGTTTTTCAAGTAACTTTGCCTCTGCAATTATGTCCACAGAGGCTGCTAAATCTGGTTCTGTCGTCTGCTCACCGGTGCAGGCCATGACGAGGCACAATAGTATGGAAAAATGTTTTCACCAAAAGTTTCACCAAATATCAGTGACATAACTGGTGTTTTTTGGCCATAAAACTACTTTGTTTGTACCCACTCACTATAGTGCTGCAGCAATTGTGGTGCGGTGTGAATAACAAAGACACCATTCTCCATATTACATTTAAGTGATTTCTGAAGCAAAATGGCCTAGTTACATAAGACTGCTTTAAGGAGTAGATGTTGTGCTGAAAAATGAGCAGAATTATCTTTCATTTTAACACTATATATCCTCTATACATCTTTTGTGTGTCTGTAAATGACTTGTCCTTTCTGACTCAAACAGTGCCTGTCTACTGCTGAATGTATTTAATGAGCTCTATAAAGCTTAAACCTCTGACTGTAAACCCTCCATTAGTGGAGCAGTGGACAGAATTTTAAGCTGGGTCATTAGACGCGTTTCTCAGTGGGACTCGTTTTTAACTTCTTAACTTGATTCACACATTTTTTGGACATCTGACTCAATTCAAAAAGCAGGGCATTTTTTAACACAGCTACACATTGCACTAATAATTTAACCGGAACATGCTGTGGCCATCCAAATGTTGGCAGTGTACTGCAGAGGCCTTGTACCCCTTAACTTTCTGGCTGCCCAATATAACTCACCCCACTTTGCTGCTCTATATAGTGTTAGTTCTCACTGTGTCTTCTTTCCAGGGTGATTTGTCAGCTTCCAAGGCTGACATGAAAAGAATTTGCCGTTACAGCGTTGGGAACACTGACCAGAATAAACAGATCGATTTAGAAACTGCTCTCCAAAACAGTTTCAAAGTTTCATAAGACCAGCGAACATGGTACAATGACACTTCTGCACAGGGGTGCCATCGAGGGGAGAAATCATCTGAATGATTTAGGGGACCCAGAGCTGGACAGCGGCCCTGTAACAAACCAGGGATTGTAGATATTTATTGTGTCTGAGCTGTTGTTAAGCTGTTGTCAGAGGCCCAGAATTTGCGGCTTTGCCCCGGCTCTTGCATCCTTCAGAGCAGATTCATTCTGTTTTCTTTTCTTTCTTTCTTTTTAAATGGACAGCAGAGAAGGCCACATTTTCTTATCTCTCTGTCCACCCATCTTCTTGAAACCACCAGCGTTTTATTCCTAACATCCCTGAGTTTAGTAATTAGTTGACTGTTGATTAAAAAAAGGCTTTAGAGAGAAAGGAGAGATCCGGCAATTACCCAGCATATTAATCCCCTTCAATGGCTTCATTAGAATGCTCCACGCACACTGGTTTCAAGTTTTACATTTAAATTTGACTCTGAGATTTTTACACTGCAATTTGCACTTTTAATTTGTGCCTCCCATAATTGGACATAGCTGGTTTGTGCTTGAGTTGGTTTGTAAGTGGAGCCAATTCTGTCCTTCTATTTGTGTATGACTGACTGTGGGGCCCCACAGGTTTGAAAGAGAAGACAAACAACTTTCATGCAGCCATCCAAAGCTCATTTTATATTCATATTCTTTATTTCCCTACCCCACTATCACTGTAATTCTTTCCAAGGAATTGTAGTCCCACCATGGAGGGGATAAAGGTTTGGAGTAGAGCAGAAAAGGACGGGGAAAGTAGGAAACTGAAAATTGGGTAGTTTGCTATTCCATAATTTAAAAATCCCTTCCAGACATTTTTTATGACATACTAAAAAACTCTTATTGGAACAATGATTTTCTTTTTTGGTAGCACTTGACATTGTAGCTCAGTAATATAAGGAAAAAACTGACCACTGACCTGGTATCTAAATACGACTGGGTTGAGTCTCCCCTTTACAGGCAATTTATGCTAAGCCCATGCAGTTTTTCTTTTGCAAGTATATATTTGATACTTCTGCATACTGGGGTCCCTAAACAGTCTTGGAATTGCATAAATTGGGTATCACTGGAAAGCTGAGATTTATTGAGCCCAATACTAATCATGTAGGATGTATTAGTATACATAGTATCCATTTCATTTTCACAGGATAGAATAACCAGTTGTTACCTCTCGGATAATTACAGCCTCATGAAACTTTACAACCACCAACTAGAGACCAATAGGGCATTCAGAGGATATATAGCTTTCCTTGGTATATTGACAACAAGGAGGTTTCTCATCAGCTTACAGAACATATTATCTGATACCAAATCACAGCATGGGGTTTTTGTATAGTGTCCCCCATGGCCCTGGTGTATGAAAACAAAAACAAGGTGGGAGGAACGGGACAAAGTGGTAATGCCAAATAATAATAATTCTCTAAGAACAGATTTGAAATAACTACAAGGGTGGCACCAACCAATAAACCTAATGTGTTGAACAGTCTCACAGACAGAGCTTACCAAAGGAAAGATGGCAGCCACTGGTGATCCTCACTGGTGATCCTCACAAACTGCCACACACCACCTCTGATTGGCCAGCTCAGCAGGTGGAAATCAGTTCCACAGGTGGATCCCAATCAGGTCGTTTACTTGGAAGAAACAGAAAGGAGGGGGAGGAGAGGCAGAACCACACACAAACACCACAAGCCCTCTGGCCCGTAACAGTTAGGAAAAAAGAACTTCCAGGACCTGAACACCTCTAGCTTGGTGAAAAGTCCTGGGCCAGTTTGTTCCATCCACTACCCCTCATGGCCACCCTGCAGTTGCTTTGATACAATTTCATGAGAACCATTCATTAGAATTACCTGCACACACAAAGTCTCAAACAAAATCCACACTTTCCTCCTTTTACAATTCAACAATCATTTAACACTGCACTTAACACCTCAAGAACCGAAGTGCCTTCAGTTCCACTAATGAATACTACCCAAAGACCAGCACCTCATTTCTCATAGGAAGACTAATGACTTCCTATGCATCCAATTAATGTAACACTTCCACATTACACACTTGCTACCCATAATACATCCATCAAGTCTGACTCCACCATTGAGATAACAAGTTGGCAGTAATATTGATCCGTGACGCATGGTGGAACTGTGTGACTTTTCACATTGTTGCTGCAGATCTGCATTGTTAGAGCTGCTTCAGGTGTCTAAAGGCGGTATGTAGGAATTCTCAGGAGACAGAGCAAAAACACATGAAGCGGATTACGATCCAGTGTTGCAGCCATAACTAATGGGGCAAGTCTATTGTGACAGATAAATGTGATTCATTCATGCTTAAAAGCCAGACCTGCGGCTGTTTTGAGGTGTTCTATAAATCATATGTTGCACATTTTTTTCGAATGGGCTTCTGGTCCGCCTTTATCCCTGCTCATCTTTCATTTACAATCATTTACAATATTTGAGGTTCTTGTTTGTGTTCCTATCTACCCACATGCATTATTTACACACACATACAGGTTCATACACACATGCAGGCAGGAAAAACAGGTCATTAATTTAATGGCTATTCCACCTCAGACGAATGGAAAAGGGGACCGTGGGTGCTTATGTTCAATCTTTGCAGATTTGACCTCAGTCGTACATGACTGCAGCCCGCCCACACATGCAGTTAATCCACACACACAGCTGCACACTCCTTACCTCCGTTTTTTTCCGACCCTTTTCTTCCTTTTCACTCTACATGCACACACAGTACATCCACATACAGAAGCACGCAAACACACAGGGCACACACACACACACGCACAAGGTTGCACCTTAAGGCTAACCGTGTCTGCTTAATGGAGTTAGTGATATATCCATTGGGTGCTCTGCTCATTTAAAAGTCATTGGAGGGAGGAAGGAAAGCAGGCTGGGAGGAGGTGGGGATGGTGAAAGGCTAGAGGCTACAGAGGAAACTGCAACACAAGGGGACAGGACATATGGTTGGATCAGAGGAGGCAGGGGGTGTGTGAACAAGAGGTGCAAATGACCATATAAATCCCACATCAGGGCTATCACTAAAGGGTGGGAAGGTGCATGTGTAAGCAAGGCCATGCTCGGGCACTTATTACAGTAACGATCTCACTGGGCAGGTTCTGTTCAATGTTATTTTTCTACAGTGTAGTTACAGCCATACTAATGTTTTAAAATGTACAACTTGTGCCACGTTTATGCCTGGAATCCACAATATTCTGGCATTCACCACTAAAGCAAAACAGATTATTTCAGAAACAATTATATGGACACCCGCCGCTTGCTACCTGAGTCTTATCAGTTATGATGTATCAATTTGAGCAATTTATGACAATTTTCCAGCATGTGCATTCCATACAGTGAATGGGATTCTTCTATGTGTTTTCATGCATGTTAGTATGGGTGATGATTTTTTCTGGAACTGTAATAAAACAATTGTGAGGTCGGGGGTTCATTTTTTTCTGGACCTGTTCAGATCCCCTGTTCATGCCAATGGACATCATTTTTGTGTAGATTTCTAGATTCATGGAAACTGTCATTTGATGTCTATAAGCCAATCACAGTGTTCCACATCCTCTAAAGTGGACTGCAGTGGCACCACACCCCCTTTTTTAATTAGCACAGCCAACTGTGAGGGAAGGAGGAAGCGCAAGACACATTTTAATCAATTACTTATGTTGTCAGAATGCATTTTGTAAGTAAAGATAAAGTTCTTTTACTTATATATGTCAAAACATCATAAGAAAGATTTATAGCTTTTACTTTTTGGGGGAAATGGATGGGGGATATAAATGTCACAGGAAGGGGAAGGCATTTTCATCTTTTCTTTTTTTTGGTAATGATTTATGAGTGCATTTAGAGTAAAAAAAATCCCCCATTACAGTATTTTTTGTGTGTGTTTGGAACAAATTGGGTTCTGAATAGCTTAAAATGGTGTTTTAAAAGAAAATAAGGAGGAACTATGGACCCAATGTGTTTCAGCAGGTTATCATTATAACACAGACCAGAAATGAAAAGACACAGAAAGTGAGAGGATAAAATGACTTGGTCTTATTCAAATAACCAACCTTCCTGTAAGTGAGACTGCCCGAGCTCTGAGCCTCAACAGCATGGAGGATTAGAACTTAGAAACATAAATTAAAGCACTGAAATGACTGGGATGTCCCATTTACATCTGAGTGGTGCAACTTAATGATCATTTCAAAGTAAGAAGTAAGGGATTATCACTGGCGCGCATTAGTCTTAATGTCCAGGCTGTTGTTATTCCTTTCCATGTGTTGATATGCTCCCTCTGATTCCTATAGGCCTACTTTATAATGACATTATGGTGGAGGCCATTTGTCAGCTAATGGTTTTCCTTATTGACCTCTCCAAGGCTTATCTCAGTGTGGTGGCTGTGATCACTCCCGCGGCTAAGAGCTGTGGTGTCCACTCGCTAATTTCCCTCTTTTCCTCACATAGCTGTCCTATTTTTATCACTCCTTCCTCCAAATTTTGTTCTGCATGGTTGACCTGACACGGTTTGATCCGGGCACATCTCCAGTGTCTCCTTCCGTTGCTCTCTGATTAGTGTGAGAATATGTGTGTGTACTTATGTGTGCAGTAAGTCTATGTCTGTGTGCACACGTGATACATGTATAGTACAGTGTTCTGGAAGTTTCCATGGTGTGATGAATAGCACCAAGGTGTTAATGCATGTTCCTGCATGCTGGTGTAATCAAACTAAAACTATTCTTGGTTTTGCAGTGAAAATAATGTGTTTATTTATTGGAATATGCGGGTATGGAAATTATGTGTAATTGTTTGTTTGCATGAATATATATACAGTATTTCCACTTTTCCATACATTCAATCTTGGACTACAAGGGCATTTTCCAATGCCAAATGATACAATAACTCTGTAACCTGCAAAAAATCTGTAATTTGCACATAGCACAGAGAAACATGACATAACCATGGTGAAAATTAATGTATTCTGAGAGTTGCTTGCTATACCTTTTAGTTTGAACCTCGGAAGAAATGTTTTTTTTTTCAGTTTACACTGTATGCAATTGAAAATATGTACATAAATAATATACTACAGCATGGGGGTTGTTTTTTACATGTACAAAAATACATATATATTATACGTGTTGAAGTGAAATAGCCCAATATGTTTTAATTCTCACAGAAACCTGGCTCACTGTCTGAGCTCCAGCTGAACACATACCTATTGCTGGATATACCTTGTTTATTTGTAACAGGAAAGGTAGAGGAAGTGACCTATTGATTTATGCAAATAGCAGCTT
This sequence comes from Serranus cabrilla, assembly GCA_903364295.1. Lineage (NCBI taxonomy): Eukaryota > Metazoa > Chordata > Actinopteri > Perciformes > Serranidae > Serranus > Serranus cabrilla. The sequence goes on along the minus strand of CAFUXE010001009.1, from coordinate 489,317 downwards.
CACTGAATGTCGACTTACATCACATGTCTACTCACATTTCTATTGGTGTTAACCCCTTCCCATGCTCTGCAATTAGTGATTCCCTGGAGGAGATAAGGACTTTATGGTAAACACATGCATCTCTGAGCTGCTTATCACGGATGACCTTAAATGCTTCTCCACCATCTCAGACGAGCTTAAAGAGCTCAATTTTGAAATCCATTAATGTATCTCAGCTAAACCAACTTGACTAAAAATTTGAAAAAATATAAATGTAAAACAACAGATGAAAATTTGATCCGTATACGAGTGACTGCATCACTGTAGTTTGTATCGGAAATGCCAGAGACAATGAAGGTCAACCAATGCTTATAACAAAAATACAGTGCACTACAGTGCAGTGTGTGTCCAGTTTACATTATATGTTGGAAAATCGTAGCTACAACTCCTCAAGACCTAAACCAAATTCCTGTGTAAAGCTTGCGTTACCTGCACACCATTAGTTTAGTGAGCTCACTTGAGGTGGACTGACCTAAAGATGGACTAGCTATTCTCATTCTAGTGGCAAGCCACCACTTCCAGTTTTGTTTAAAAAAAAAAGAGGAAAAATACATTGTTATGCCAAGGATAACCGCGTTTTTAACAGAAACCCTGTAGTGTTCTTTTCTATGCAGATGACATTATCTTTTATGCAAAATCCAAGTTATAAAAGCTCAAAGCATCATAGTTTTTTTTATCATTGATGACCCCATGAATATAATACAGTCATATATACATGCACTGGCAACTAAATGTGTCAAGGTGAACATCTTCATCATTAAGCAACATTATTATGACAGAGCAAAGGTTGTTTGTTCCATCATATACTGAGAGTCACAACACCTTACTACGAGAATGAAATGAAAGCCTCTTGAAGTTAGTTTGAGCATTTCTTGAATTGTACTTTTATTTTATAGTATTTGTGATTGTTTGACTTGGTATTTGGAAGTGTGGTCACTGTTTTTTGTGATTTACTCATCATAGTTCTGATTTTGCGTGTGCATAATTTGTTCTGAGGTCTCTCGTGTTGATCAGTGGGAGACTGCCAGAATAAATAAAGCTTAACGGAAAATCTACAAGGAGGAACCTTTGACCTGGCAATCCACACTGAAACAGAATTTACATATGCTCTATGATGACCTCTGGGATCTATAAACAAGCACAGCTGTCTCCCACAATCAAAATAAACTGTATTGATGAATAAAAAAAAAACTCTGGTGTGGCTCCACTGGAAATTAGTTGGATTAACAAACCCCAACTGTACATCTATGGTAGATGTTGGACTGACTGTTCTCTACCACCACCATCCAAACACCAAATGAGAGATTATCATTTGGTAAAGTGATGTTCATCCAAGCTTTAGAGTTGAAGACTCTTTTCCTAGATGCATTGAAGCTGTTGTGGTGGTGTAGTGTTCTTTTAATACACTTTATTTAGTTGTTTTCTGTCTTAAACCATACCATTTCTCTTTTTCCTTAGTGAGAAAACAATGCCAGATGCAAACACACAGGCTAGGCGCATTGTCCTGTGTGTTCCATTAGAGAGACCGTATCTAAACTTTAAGCAATTTGGGGAAAAAGTTCACCCAAACAAATATAAATAGTATACAGCACCTCCCTAGGCTCTCCATGGTCCCAGAAAAAGAGTTCTATTGAATGGCATTAAGGAGAACGTGGAGCCCCAAAGATGAAAGTATACCAGTACAAAGAGACTTTGATGCAGTCCACATGAAAGTTATATAAAAAATTCCTGTTCGCATTATCTACGTGTCTTGTTTCCATTTGTGTGCTCAAGGAAGTCCAAACACAAGTATTTACGCTAAATAAAGCATTTTGGGATTATGCTACCTGCATCAACAGCAAATCCCTTAACAGGAAATGTTTTGTTTAGCACTCATTTTGTTTGCTAAACTGGGCCTACAGAGGTAAGTACTACAGTTTATATTGTTTGGGATAAACTTTTCCTTTAAGAAGTAAAGTTAATATTTAAGTTTTTTCACAGCAAGTTCATTCATTGTATATACTGACATTTCACAGGCAGCTCATTGAGGATCTTTTTTAAACCTGCATGTCATTATTGTGTCGACTCATGTGCTCTGTGGGTGTTGTGGGTGTCGTGGGTGTTTTTAGCTGGTGCAAACTTTGGATGAGTGTGTTGTGTAAAAGCACACTTGTGATGATCTAAGCACTTCTGTGGTTTGAATCATTAGGGATGCTGCAGTGTACCACAGGAAAAAGTCATCCTGAACTCAACTGGAGGACAGTACATGCCTCAGCATATATCAGTGTGCATCCTCACACTTGGCCATCTACAGTGATTCATTATCATTCCACCCCCTGTGCTCTCCATTCCTTCACTTCATCAGTGTCTTTCTATCTAATCAGGTTGTTCACCCTCACCTTTGCTTTAATTCAGAACATAACCGATTATGTAAATTGTGTATTTTGTGCATGTACTATATCTATTCAGTATTACATACTGTGAACCCTGACCCTGCTACCACTCCCCTAATGTTTCTGTGTCAAAACTATGATTGTTTGACAGATTTTTTGTATGCTAAAGGAATTTAAGTAAGTGTCAATCAACCAGGTGTTACTTTATCATATTTTCAAGGGGTGTTTTCTATGTGTTTTAATGCCTAGCTGACAGCAGAAAACAACAGGAAATGAAGGGGTGCCCCCTGGTATTTTAGCATATCCATGAGTGGCGGGAGTGTAACCTGTGAGACAGTTCTGCTATCTTGTCCTGAGTAATGTTCTGACTTGACACAGCTGCTTTTGACATGACATGGACAGAATTTTCTTTAAAGGCTTTCATGTCTTCCCTGGAGAGTCATTCCTCTGCTGACTTAATCTACCTAAGCTCTATGAACAGATATCTGCATATGAATACAGAATCTGGACAGCCAGAAGCAGGACCATATTTTGGAATCAAAAGCATGTTTAAGCAGGTTTTGGTTGAATGAAGGTAGACAGTCTGTGTGGATAGAACTGGCTGTAATACAATCTCCAAACCCATTTGCTATTGTCTGATGATCATTTAGCTTTGTAATAAACTGGCTAATTGTGAAACTGTGAAGTTGCAAAAGTCGTGTCCCAACTCTCAACTAATTTCTTGCATCTGAAGTTGCTCAATGGACCATAAACAATGGCCAATACACGGAATAATACGTTTTGGTCCATTGGTTGTCTGGATATTCGTCAGACCAAAAGGTCCTGCAGATTGTTCTGCCCTCAAATCGTCAATATAGGGCGTTGTAGAGGCAGCAAAATATGACTCATATTTACATTTTAGACCATCCTCCACCGCCATCTTGCTGACTAAGTAGAAGTGATTGATGGTGATGCAGATGTTAAATGGCAGATGGCACACTTGAGGCGGAAGGATGGGTCAGACTTTCCCCCATTAGAACAGGGTTTGTGTCCCATGTGAAAACAAAAGTCAAGGATTTTTAAGTCTAAGTAACGTTTTGTTTTTTTACATAACTTCCATGCCTCATGTTTTATGAATCACATTTTGTTACATAACTTCGAACATAACTTACCATAGTCACATCACCCTCGTAACCACTTAACTTCCAGCATTTGTGTGCATTTGTTTACTTTTTAAACTGTCTTTTAAAACGCCTAAACAGGAAGTTTTCGCTGTAAACCTAGGTCAGTGGTTTTGTAGCCTAAATTCACCGAAACTGCAGCCTTTTTACAACTGCGAACCATACATGCATGCATAATGACATGTGCTATTTTCAGAATGCTCCGCTGTACTGCGAGCTGTTTTTGACAAATGCTTGTATGTGTCGTTATGGGTGGCACTGACAAACGGTCTATTCTGTCGTTTTCGTTGGAGATCTTACTGGTCCTGGGATTGCAGCCGACCCAATGTCAACTGAAGGATTTTTTCTTTATAAAACAATAAAAATAACTCAAAGGGAAGAAATGGCAGGGAAGAGAAACAGTTTTCTCTTCCAGGATAGACAGCCAGGCAGCAATTCTTGAATGTACAGGAAAGACCAAAGGCATTACATGGAAAGGGACAATCTTGGCCTCTTTACTTGGGAGATATGAGAGTGGTGCCAGTATTTCACTGACACCGTCTCTTTATTAAAGGATTTTCTTGCTTTGATGTTTTGGTGGCAGCAGCCCAGCAAGATTTTGCCATGAAATGATGAAGAGGACCACCGTCACGACTGAAATGTATGCTGAGAAAGCCCTTGTCTTTAAGCCCAGACTTAAATTACCTCAGCTTCACAAGTCATAAGAGGTAGCACTCAATGCCAAGTACAATGGTAAGAAATCACTGTTTCAGAGATTGAAGTTTTGTACTGAGACAGAGCTGCATTTCAAGGGTGAGGGTGAAAAGAAGGCTTTAAACTGTAAAGATCTAAAACGGGGATTGAAGTAGTCATACTAACTACTACTCAAACTACGTACGTGATGAGTCAGCTGATACAGGTACGACACTCTCTGGAGGAGGCAGAGGAACAAAGGACATGAAACGAGTTGAATCAGAGTTCGAGTGTAAAGCAGATTGAAACAGCACAGCCGGTTAAACTGCCCCAGCAAACAGGATGAGGAATGTACTTATCTAATATTGATGTCATACTTTACATCACATACAGAGGCACAGTACTCTTCTTTATCTCCTCTTGCTGAGATTTAACATTTTTATTGTGCATAGTGACATCCAGCAATGTGAGCAGTTGACACTTGGAATTCTTTCACTGTTCATCAACAGTTTCTTTAAAGAAAGAGTGTGGATCTAATATATCTGCAAAAATTCAAGCAACACATAGACTTATCCTCAGTGATTATTGCACTGTGAGGTGCAGCCATGTTCCAACTTCCTAATCTATATGACAAATACCTGAATTATAAAAACTTAAACTGTTAATGCACAGGCCTGAATGTATGAATATAGCTGATTTTGGAGAGCCTTCCGCATTTCATGCTCCCCTCCGTGTGGTTTGGCAGCACCATGGATGACTTGGCTTTAGACAAACATCTCAAGTAGGCAGTGCACTAGATAATTGACATTTCTCGCCCTCACTCAGTCATCGACAATGAACCCTTCCTACACTTGATTGGACAAATACATCGCTCACTGGGCTGTCACTGGTGTTTGGCTGGGTGGGCTCTGGACACATTAGATTTCTCCCTAAATCTTTCTCTGAATAAATGTCAGGTGAGAAATATGCCGTGTAGCTGTACGATGGTGCGGTCAGGTGACGTCAAGGAGCTTTTAGTTGAGTCATGTTTAATGATACACATGCATGGTGGCATATAATTTGTTTCAGCTCTGAAATGGGCCCCTATAATACTTACTGACAGAAGTATTGGATTGGCTTTTTTTGGGGTGTTTTAAGGTTGCAACGTTCTGCCAAAAAACGCTTTTTTGCTTTGTTATTGAGTTAGATGACAGGATCTCTGAATCGCTTCGACTCTCTGTCTGTATGGTAAATATGAAGCCAGAGCCAGAAGGAAATTAGCTTAGCATAATTTAGCATAAAACAATTTAGGGAAACACCTTTGTTCTGTCCAAAGTTAAAACTGAACTTTAGATTTGTTTTTATGCAAATTCTGTAATCCCATATAGTAAAAAGTTATATTTCTATTTTTTAAATTTCAGATTTTGTATATTTGTGATGTCACGCTGATACTATAAATAGAAATTGTAGCTACAGTGCTGTGTCAGCCATTGCCTGGCTGCAATGATGGCGCTGTGTCACTGAGAGCACAAATGCCTAAAACCTGGAAACACTGACCAATTGGAGCACACTTGGTCTTTTGCAAGGAAAGCTTAAAGAGACAGGCACTAAAACAACTTGTTTAGAACAGGGGGTGAATAAAAGGAATCAAGAAACAGACAGTTTGAGAAAGATATTGTGTTTTGGCCATTGAAGCACATAAACATGTTTTAAACCCTGCATGCAATTATGAACCAGAGAAGCAGCATAATATGTCGCCTTTAATCCCTCCCTGCTTCCAGTCTTTAACCTACTGCAAATATTCATTCATTTTCTCTAATCGATTGCTGGTTCCACAGGGCTCTTAAAAACTTTAAATTAGCCTTAACATGCAAAATGCAGGGACGTGTGCAGGTTTCCACACAGTCTGTATTCCAGTTGCGGTGCAGGTATCATGAATTTAAATGCAGGCCATGTGGACTCTTCCACATTAGCTGCGATTGGAATGCAGACCACATGGACATTCACAGTTGGGCAGAAACAGCACTGTACATTAATTGCATATTGGGGCTTTAAAATGAAGTGCATAATGGTGTTGAATAGTTCAACTGTTGTAAAGTTCAAGTGAGACAATTAAGTGCCATATGTTCCTGAATGATGTATCGGTGGATAAAGATAATATATTCATACCTCCCTCTGGTTTTTTCTTTCCCCATCCCCACTGAGTATTAGCGGGTAAAGGAGTGGAAGGCCAGCACACTTACCCAGGATTAAAGAAGCTCTGTGTGTCCTCGCTGATATTGCTCTCTTTCACACACTGAGGCTTTATAGCATATTTTCACTCTTGCCCTGCTCTCTTTCTAATGATTCCAATCCTATCATCTCTCTCTCTGCCCCAGCACCAAGGCCTTACAGTCTCTGCCTCCCTTTAATACACAATGTCCCTGTGTCATCCTTAATGTTTTCCTTTCCTCCTTTCCTTTTTATTTCCTTCCTTTCTTCCTTCCCTCTCCAATTCTCTGCTCTCATCTCCCGCTGTAGCACCCCTACTGCTCCTCTGCTCTCAGGTTGTCAGATAAAGGTGAAGATCTTCTTTAAAGTGCTTGGCTCTGCTTTTCTCCTTCTTTAGGGTTTTTCTTTTTAAAAATTTTTGCACCCCCCTCTCCTAACTATAGAATTTTCTTTTTGAGCTCTGGTGGTGGCATTTCTGATTGGGCTGGAGCGAGGAGGGAGATCTTTGCAGTGAGTGACCTTTGTGGATTTCTAAAGCTCATTATTCCTCATTGGACTGAGTTGTGGCACTGTGGGGAGTGGCACAAGTGTAGTGACAGCTGCTGCTGAGCCAGTGTAGATCCTGGTGAATCTTTTTTCCTTCAAGTTTTTTCTCTCTCGCTTATTCTTGTTCTCATTCCCACTGCTTCTCCTTCTGACCTTTTTTCAGTCATTTCACCAACTTTCTCTGCATTTCCATCCCACTAAACCCCTCTCTATTTCTTTGTCCCTGTTCTTTCCTGCTTCTAAGCTTGGCGAACTCAAAACGGCTCTGATGGAAATGTCATAAGCACTTCCACTTTACACATTTACAGTTGCTATTCCAATGTTTAGGCTGTGCATCTTGATTGTGTCGATAAAGGTCACCATTTAAACACATTAGTAGACTAAACAAGCCTTACAACATTGTGTTTGGAAACCCGTTTTTATAAAACATCCTTCATTCCACAGGTGAATGAGGCTGGTTAGAGTTTACACTGTAGAGCAGGAACACATTTTTCAAACACTTAATGTAGTGATTTATTTACTTTCACCAATCTAAGCAGCTTCAACTAAACGCATAGTTTACATACCCAGGTGCGGTTTCATTTGCGTCAAACTGCTAATGTGAGAGTGGACAGAGGAATCATGGCTTTCTTGGAAGGATATCTCAGAGTGAGCTAAGCATGTAAATTGTTTTTTTTAAGTTATTATTTATTTATTGTTAAATTACCACAATTTCTAAACATCAAATTCAGTGCTGATGTGACAGAAAATAAGGACAAGCTTCACAAGTCCCTTTAAATTCTGTTTTCAGGGTTACAAAGGAGATGACGACACAGGGCAGAAAAGTAGGAAGCAGTTAGAAGATAATAGCCTGTATTGGGTCCAGAATATCCCATCAGAACAAATTCACGTCTGTCACAACCTTGACAAAACATAATACAGATGGAAACATTTGATTTGGCAGTGTGGTAACAGTCTACATGCTTCTTGCTTGCTTGCATAGCTTGCACAGCATATCAATAAGGAATATACGATAAACAATATGTTGTGTGCATCGAAATAGGTCTGCAAACCTCCAACTCAGGAACTGATCCATTTGTCAAGTAGCTAAGTGTGTGTTTTGAATCCTGAATAACCGAGTAGATATGCATTATGAGTGTGCACGACATACCCTTGGCTGCCCTTGTAGTCTGTATTGACTCACTGATAGCCTTAATAGGAGGTGTGTTTTCTCTGAAAAATAGATAGATGCTGCTACTCTGGCCTGATGCACATAATATTTTATCAAAAGTGACTGAATTAGGTTGAGCCACCTTGATTACCAAGATTAAAAAAAAGAAACCTTGAATTTTTTTAACCTTTAAAAAAATGTTTTCACATAAACCACATGTTGATGTATTGAGATTTAGTAGTTTGGATTCATTGAAGTGGGGCTGTAATGTACATATACATAGTTGATGCATTACCTGCAGAATATGGCAGCCTGCACACCAGCAGACAGCAGAACAATTTATTTCAACCATTTTAAAAAGGCATAGAAAACAAGGTCCATATCTGTTTAAGTGTACCCTATATTTAGAACATTATGAATTTACATTGTCATCAGACAGCCTCTTTTTTGACCTGCAGTTTCTAGTTTTGTGCATGAACGCGTTGTGTTCATAGAACATGCTGATATTGGTTAATGGTGGACTGAATACATAATTTTGTAACTTATGGATGTGAGCGTTGGCAACTTTTCATTAGCAGTCAACAGTTAACAACACTCGCGCTGAGACTGACAGCACCCGTAATTTTCCATGTAAAAGCCTTCAATTTGACTTTAATCGATATTAAATACATACGCATTGTGTTTATTATAAACACCAAACATTAATGTTAGTGATTATAAGTAACCAAGGACATTTTCGCCTCAAAGTCACCAGTTAATATGGTCGCTCAACTTTACATTTTTATGCAAATTTTACCTGCCGGGTCTGACAAAACAGAACAAAACATAGGAATACAGTAGTATCTGATGGGAAGGTAGAGGTTAAAATATTCTAGTCATAATGTACACATACATGTAAATTTTGTTTTTACAGCTGTATGTTTTGCTGTTGCTCCTGTCCACAGTTCCTTTCTTAGCTTTCATACCTGCCAAACACTGTAGGTAGTACACTGACAGTGGGTAAGTACCTCATACAACCCCATTTTAAAGAACTATCCCTTTCATGTCAGTAGCTTTTGTATTATTCATACTTACTCTGATCTACAGGAGACATAGATTTAATCATCTAACTATTTCATGGTGTGGACTTCAGTGATGTGGTGTACAAGAACCCCAACAAGACAGATAAATGGAACAATTGCAACTGAAATAATATAAATGGTGCTTATTATGCAATCAATTAATTACATTAAAAGCATTTAAAAGCCCCTGTTTTACTTAGCTTAGCCCCAAGCTTAGCTTGCAGATATTTTATTTGCAAAGACAATGTGGCTTAACTCGCATCCATGGCCACAAACTGCTTTAATGAATCTACCTTATTATAGCTACATGCAGTGTATCTTAAAGATGAAATATAATTGCTGTGATTTTGCAAGAGGGCGTTCATTCACTTACAGTTGTGGTCAAATTAGTTTCTGGCCTCATTACTGGTACATCCAGGGTTTGGCTGTTTTACATATGATGGACATTAATGAGCAGAAAACTATCCGTGGGATGACATTCTTTGATGTGTGTGAATGTGTTCTCTGTAGCACTGACACACAAAGTAGTTAGTCCAGGTGCTGTTAACTTAAACCACCGTTATCTTAATCCCATTCAATGTAGGACATGTGTTTGCATGTGTATGTTAAAGCCAACCTAATGTTACAAAATTACGTGAAATGACCACAACTTGTTAACACAGCGTTCAGTCGTGGTGTGTCAAAATTACATGAAAGAGCGGAGCATTTCTAAAAATAGCACACACATCATTATACATACAGGTATGGTTTGTAAAAAAAAAAGGCTGCAGTTTCTGTGAATAAGGTCTGTAAAACCACTGACGTAGGTTTAAGGCAAACATCGCCCTGGTAAGGCGTTATAAAAGACATTTTAAAAAGTAATGAAATACCGGAAATGCCGATAGTGAAGCAACGTAAGTTCCATAAAAAACACAAGTTCCTTTAAAAAACAGGATTCACAAACCGTGATTAACGTTTGTCACGTAAAAAGTTGTTTTCTTTTTACACGAGACGCGAACCCCGCTCAATAGGGTGAAAGTCTATAATTGACACGTAATTTTCACACATTAAGTGCCACCAGCACTGAATTCAGGCCGAGGTCGGGCTCATTTCACGTAATTTTGTGAGATGTGCATGCTCAAGGATGTTTAAATCCAAATGCAGCTGGATGATGACATATTCCATATTGGCATGTCTGTAGAAATGAGGTACTGGAGGAATTAAACCAATGTGATTTGTTTCTGCAGGCAATAAACAACCTTGGTGAACATCCTCTGTTTTTCAGTGCTCCATAAGGTCAACAGTATCGGAGATGCCAAATAATATTTCCAATGTCAGTTTTGTCTATCCACATGGAGCGATCAAGGGGCCCGAGACTCAAAGGTCAACATGACGGATGTTGGGGAGCATGCATGAATAAATAATATATGTTGTATTCAGGGGGTAAGTGCAGTCACTTTGGACAGACACTGCTGATTAAATTTTCATGTAGTTTGTACAGACACCTTCAGGATCCTTGACCAGATGGCTGAGATGCGGGGTTTAATAACGAAGCCGTTTCCAGTGGAATTGAAAAACAGCCTCTCCACACAACCGCGCACAGCACCTGGGGAAGGAGTCCCACTGCAGCAACAGCAGCTTGCCCCTCTCCTCGACATGCTCGGTAGCTTCTGGCATGTAAGTACAGAAGCTGTAATTGCAAGTCATTGTGATTCATTAGCCAGTTTCCTTCCACAACAGCACAAAATCCATACAGAAGTGCCCTTTTGGTGAACGTGTATCCATCCCCCCCTCCCTTCAGCCCGACTGACTCTGATGGATGAAGATGTTTGGATAGATGAAACACATAAAATGTTTCCTACTGTTTTCTTACATGCAATCCACAACCAATCAACACTTTATTGAGCAAAGTATTGTCAACACTGATTGCGTCAAGAGCTCTCACAATTAACAGGGCCACCGTTAAGTTAAATTGTTGATGATACTGTAGAATCCGCTTTTCCTTTCGCAGCTAAATGATCTCAATTAAATTCAGGATGCATTGTATGTGTAATCAATGCTTGTTAGCACTTGATGCACCTATAATGCTACAAGTATTCATTGTGTTTAAGGTGTGATCAGCGGACTCTAGGTGTGAATGTTCACGGCTGTCATATCTGAAAGTTGTTGCATGGTAAAGACGATAAGATTTCACAATTTTGCTTCAATAACACAGCCATAGAACAATTAGATCTAAACAGCAATTTCACGTCTAAAAGATTAACTTGCTCTACTTGACATAAGCAGTCAACACTTGCCGACTACATCATGAATATATGATAAATTAACACGTCCATTTGCTCCTGGCAAATCCAATTTGTCTCTCAAATCCGACCTTTAGGACAGACTGTCCACACTGTAATTTGCAGGCAGTCAAGTTGATTTGAGTGTCAAGGATTCATCTGCATTTGTTGCTGTGGTAACAAGATAGACACATGTATGGTTTGGTGTGTTTAATACGTGATGAGAGAAAGAAAGCTGAAGGATAAGAGAAAAAGAGTATTTAGTTGAATTTTACCATCCAAGTTGAGAGACATCTGTATGACTCAAAGGGAATGTTTAACACAATGGTTGCCATTGGTAAGATTGACTAAGACATCCTTGAAAGGATTTTAGTCTGTATTCAAGGCCAAGTTACTTCTAAGTATCCATGAATCCTTGCTCATTTTTATTGAGAGGGTAGTCTTAATTCTTCGCGGACATTCTTGCTCCCGGGGCCATGAATCCTTTTGGTGATCCCCTGACTTTCCCTCTCTTGACATTTTTGTTTTATGGAAATGTTTTAATTATTGGATGGATTGTGATTACATTTTTTATAGGCAATAACAGCCACCCGAGGATAAATCCCAATGACTTTGAGATTAAATTTATCTGAGAATGGCCAAAACATGTTAGCAATGTCATTTTAATAAAACTACATAAATCGATTGCTTTAGTGATTTACCATCTTTTTCTACCTTTGAACTATTTAATTCCCATAAGCCTCAGCTGTACTTATGTATTCAGTCAGTTTAGGTGTTTTTATTACTCTGATGTATGGTTGAGATCCTATTTTTCCTAAAAGTTTGGATCAAATTAGTTATTTGATGCAATCAAAGGGGGGCAAATGCAAATGACATCACAAGTGCAACATGGCTGCACCCGCATCCATGATTTTTAGCTTCATTTTTATAGTGGAACTAAATACTCCATGGTATTTGTAATAAAAGGTACAAAGAGGTTTTAGAAAGAGGCTGGAACAAACCAAACAGTACAGCTAAAATAACTGTGTCACATTTTCTGGGGGGTTATTTTGGTGACAGTGGCAAGACTATGGACACATCTTATTTGAAAGGGATGAAGCACATGGACCGCTTGGTCTTCAGGCTATAGCTGTGTTTTGTTTAGGCAGACTGTTGTATTTGTGTACTCTGGACCGGCAGCGCAGACGGCGGATGCCAGGAAATAAAGATCAGTGGGGACAGAGACTCAGAAGGGAAAACAGAAAGGGTTCTGGAGATAGACATGGCAGGCCAGGGAAAGTAAACAAAGAAACAGGGAGATGAAGAGATAAAGACAGAGTGAGTGTGAGAGAGAAAGAGACGGGCGATGAGAGAAAAGAATTGTAAATACAAGAGAGAGAGGCACAGCTTGGAGTTATGCACGTCTGTAGTTCTTTATTGTACATGTACTAATGGACGAGTCATTTGGAAATGCAGTACAACAAACAGAAATTACATGGTGCTACCACTGATTACCTTTAGTCGTCGGTGTATTCAGGAGCCTGTTTGGCCTGTACTCTCTGTGCCTTACTCCTGTGAGTCTCTAACTCTGATAAATTGCACTGTTTGGGCCTTTCTCTGCACACTGGATCATATTTCATGCCACACAGCCCATGAGGGAGAGAGGGAGGGCTAGAAAGTAAGGGGGACATCTATGAGAAGGAGAAAGAAGAGGAGGAATGAGGTTTCACACATGTGGTGTTGATCAGTTGTGACCCTGGAGGGAGAATTTTTGATATTTTTGCTAAAGAAAAGCAGCTCCTCGCCTCAGGGATCATTCGCTCAGCCTGACATCCTTCCTAATCCAGGAAGTCCAACCTGTTGCCATGCACATCCCATAGGTAATTGATACACATATTCAGTCCATTGTATACGGTTTGAAGACTAAATATGATCCCTAAAAAGCCTAAATTTAATTCCACTTTTGTTTTATATTTATAGGTAATGTTGGCCTTGCCAAAATGTAAGCTTAATGAATATCCTTGAGTGGGTGTGTATTAGATGTGAACAGACAGAACTGTTGGCCGAGGCTTTCCCTGCCTTTCATTTGCAAGATGGCTTCATTTTGGTGTGGGATGATAGAATCACGTCTGTTATCACGTCTGCTATTTATGATCACCAGTAAAACCCATCTCATTTATGTTCCTCTGACTAGTGCCACCAATTTTTATTTCATTAGCAAACAAAATGCAGCAGTCTCCTCACTTGAGTTGGCAAAAACTATCACAGCTTGTGTTGATGATGAATAAAAAAAAATAGATTGCTTGGAAGCTTCAGCCTCAATTATTGGGGTTTGATGGTGGCATGTGAGCAGATGTTACTTTATGGGTAAACTGCAGTTACTTAATGCAAAGGTTGCCTTACAAACAAGCCTCCTGGGCATAGATACTGGCACACATGCCTGTTTAAGTATATGCACACACTGGCATTAAATGAGAGGCAGAAAATGCATTTGTAGTAACACCTTTAAAACACACTACTCCTGTTTACTGCTGTTTAAAGTGTTTGTTTCCCCATAAGGTGCACAAGTATTTTCTGTCACTTGGATTTGTCAGTCTACTCCTTCATGCATAAGGGAGGCATGCTGTGCAGTCACTTAGGCAAAAATGGCTGCTTATAATACACAGAGGGAGGCCAAGCATGGCTGCAGGCTCAACAATTCCACTCTTATGTCTTTTGAATGTCTGAATATAAAACTGATATAATTGACTGCACTGGCAGCAAATACAGAGGAGAGAAAATGCATGTATATCTCCAACCCTTAATGCTAGATAAAAGCAGAATTTGACAGTGCATTTGTTGCAGATAGCTGGATGAGAGCAGAATGAGAAGCAGTTGGAGAGCGAAAAGAAAATAAGTATGTAATTGTGATAGTTCAGAAAGGAACTAAGAGATAGGGCGAGTTTGAAGGGGAGGGTACGAGGAGATAGAGAGAAAGGGAGAAAAAATAGAGGGAAGGATGCAAATGTCCTGTGCAGATAAGCAGGCAGCCAATCTCAGGCGACATATGGAGCAGCGTGGAGAAGGAGGTCCTTCAGCACAGGCCTTATCTGTCGTACGACTCCACTTCAGCCTGATTGAATGACTAATCTTCTGTTCTGACAGCATAACAAGGCTGAAAGTACACCAAGACACAAAGCCTGAGGAGATGGAAGGAGCTGGCCAACCTGGGAACACTGCAGGGCATATAGCCTCCGGATGTAGGCAGAGAAACACAGAAGTGAAGGAATAAGATGATTGGCAGTATATAAAGAGAGCAAACAGTATAATTTTGTGAATTACCATTCTAAGCAAATGCCATCTACCAAAATAGCAGAAAAGAAAAGCAATAAAAAATTAAAAAAAATAGCGGAACAATGCTACATCGGTTGTGCACTTCCCACTTCCTGTTAGAGTATGGATAAGTGAACATGAACATTGAGTCATTTGTCACGCAAATTTCCCCAAGGAGAGTCACCTGAGGCGAGCCTGAACTCTCCCTTACCCACCACTGCCCGCCACTGATTTTCTCATTTAGACCTCCACAAGTAATTAGAGTTCATTATGAGCATTCCTGATGCAATTACTTTGCAAATGGAATCTAATTAAAAACCTGCAGTCAACTGCCCCCATTGTTTTTGCTTCCTGGTGTTCATACCTGTTATTATCAAGAACTTCAAATCACTGGTGGATAAACAGAAAGGAAAAGGATAACAACAGGATGGAAAATGGCTTTCCCTTGTGCTTTATTCTGTTGCAACATTCAATTTCAGTCTTGATGGAAATGACATTGTTGCCGACAGCTACGAACTTCAGTATACCATTTACTATTGCGACTTCCGAATGACAAATTTCAGTTAAATATGATTGTATTGGTCATTTGTTTCTACCTTCAATTACGCTCCACAGGAGCGTTTTCTAAATAGGCGCCCCCATGGGTAGCCTCAACGAATATACTCTCATGCCTAAACGTTGCATGACTCACTAGATGTTGGCGGTAGTCACAAATAAGCGACCACACACATCTTTGTTATTGATTGAGGCTGCAAAAACAGCGAGGTTCACCATGGTTGAACTCCACATGATGCAAAGAAGCAAATTTGTTTCACAACCAGAAGCAAATGTTTTATTTGCCCTTTGGCCAACATAGAATGAAAGTCCAAAAGGGGCGATAATTCACCATTCATGCATGTGTGACCTTAGCTGTAAACTGTTGGGATAAGTCTACCATTGGGTGCCAGTTACAGAAGAAATTCTCCTACCTTTTTGCTATCTCCTCTGTCTATTTTGCAAGGGCACCGTCAATGATTTCTTGGTTTAAAATTAAGACAAACAATCTTGATCATTTTCCCTTACCCCTGAATGATAATGGGTACAGTCAATGCTGTCAAGATAGCTCTAGCTGTGCATGACCTACCTAAACGTAAAGGTATTAACTACAACAATTTTTAACACATGGTTATTGTTGTATTTAATGCACACAGTATTGTTAGTTAATTATTTATTTTTATTTTGAATACTTGGTTATGTTTAGGAAAATATACACTGGTTTGGACTAAAATAGTTAAGTCTGTTATGTTACTCAACTTGCATATGTGACATAGTTCCACACGACACTGAATGTGATGCAGTTACATTAGTTAGCAAATATGCAAGTTATTCAGTATCATAGGGAACTAGAACAGCATTCTCCTGGGTCAAAGTCCTGTGTGTTTGATCCATTCATCCACTCTGGCCTAATCTACCAATGGACTTTGTCGCTCTTTATACTCCTTCCTTATTTTATACTATATGTTGCTGTTTAATGAACTTGTATTAATCAGAGCCCATTTTCAATATTGCAGCAACTGTCTTGGTCATGATTTGCACTGTGATTCTAGGACCGAAACAACATTATGACTTAATGTAGTAATTACAACTGAAATTTAAACATGCAGGTCAGACAGGCTGGCTGTAGCGACTAAAATGAGTTGTATGCAGAATGGTTTGATAAGAGATTTTATAACTTCTGAAAACATTGCCAGTGGGATATTACTTGGACAGCTGAATAATAAATAAACAAAGTTCTTTAAAAAAAAAGAAAAAAACTAATCCAACAATAAAAACAAGATGAGTGGCATATGGTCAAAAAGGACTGTGACTGTGGGCTTACATCATGTTGTTCCCAGATCCCGATGTATGAGAGCAATGTTTCATCTGAGGCCTAAGCTATTCCCTGTCGAGAGATAAGGAGCCATGTGGTGATGCATGTTTATAACCTTTGATTTGAGCATATTCACATTCAGGAGCATTGCTACAAAGCCAGCCATGCAAGACACATTGACTTTCTGTGCAGACCATACAGCTCTTTGATATGACCAGACATGAATCATTAAAGGACTATTGATTTCTGGAAAGGAGCAACATTAAAAGATAATAAAAAGAGGCTTAATATGCCATTCTTAAAAAGATGAATGACGCAAATATGTTTTAGTCATTTTCTTTTACTGTTGTCTTGAATGCGTCCCACACAAATGCTTGATAAATCAGCGCGATGAGGCATATTTATTCGTAAATTCTTATGCTGCTCTATAATACAAGTGACCAGGAAAGGATTTACAGAGAGGATTTATTTCAATATAAACTGACAATGGGTTGAATGGTAAAAGGACTGCATTTATATAATGCTTATCTACTGTAGTCGAACACAAAGCACTCTACACATGCCAAAAGAGACTGGCATTCAGGGGTACCAACGTGCTTATCAGGAGCAGTTAGGGGTTCAGTGTCCTGCTCAAATACTCTTTGACATGCTTTCTGGAGGAGCCGGGGAACAAAGCAGGGACCTTCTGATTACTAGTTGACTGCTGTACCTTCCTAGCCACAGTGCCTCCATCAGAATCAGGTTTCATTGGTATGAAAAAGACAGCCAAAATTGGTAAGCACTTAACTTGCATCATTGTTCACTTTGCAACTTTTTTCGACCAAAGCAGTTCCAGGGCCAGTTCCTTGCTCTGCAACTAGTTCTCTTTAATTGTCTCTAACCACTTACGGCCAGGGCTGGGGGATTATGGTGACCAATAAGGCCAACTAAAATGTGTATCAGTCATTTTATTTGAATTGTTTAACTGCAACGTGATTGATATGGGTTAGCGTTAGCAGGCTAACATCTTATGTTCCGTGTTAATAAGCATGAAATTGCCATCGGTATCGATCAATCGAGCAGCACAAACATGTTCCAGTCGTGTTTGGGTGCTAATGTAAGCTTGCAAAGCCAGTAGCAACATTTGTGAAGAGATTATGTAGCCTGCCATGCTTGCGAAGAGAGCTGAGACCTATACAGGCATATACAGTGACGTAATGATGTGGCTCTCGAGCGTGTGTAAAAGACAATCAGGTTCTGAGATGGTTCGCAAGTTGAACCAACTGCAAACCAGCACCAGCCCAGCAAAAGAACTGGGTTTGTGTTGGTCGAATAAAAACATACTAAATTATGTTTGGCACGGCATGACCCAGACAGCTTTCTCTATGACAATAATAATCCATGCTTTCATTTCATCCTTAATTGAAATGTGGTTTCGGTTTGGTTGTTTTGGTGCACACCCAAGGGCAGTTACCCCTGTGCAAATGAACCGCATCAAGGGGCAAAAAGAAGACGACAGGTGTGAAAAATGCCCCAAGCCTGATTTTTTTTATTTAATTTTTCCAAACAACAAAAAGATGTCATCATGTTTTTTTAGTTGTTTTTTTTTACCATTGTGCCCTGGGTTGAATGTGATGAATTGAAATTAACTTTTACGATGAATGTGATCTACATAAGTTTGGGTCAAATAGACAAAATTATTTTTACTATTATTTGTTACGTAAAACAAAATCTGTGGGTTACAAAATAATTGACTTTGGTTGATAAATGCAAAATGGAAATGTGTCAGTTTTAAGCAACATTACTCATATCTTACTGCTTATTTGGCTGCATTTTGAAACATGTTCACAAGTCACAGTTTTTAGTGCACTCTAAAGGTTAGCCTGCAGCTAGAGATTACACCCCCACTAACGAACTGACTCACTGAGTCAACAGCCCATCGCTCACAAGTTGAAAGGAAGCGCCTAGCTGCCTTTGCTTCCAACTGAGCCATGAACTAATGACTTGTTTGCAACAATGAATCTTGATTTCGGCTCCTGAAGTAACTAAATTGCTATCAGTTTCTCAGTCAGTTGACTTATATTGTTATATATAATACAATGTGTGATATTCTATGCTCTTGAGAAACACTGAAGTGTCAATATAAAGCATTAACCCCCACTTGAGGCATTAACTGGCATGCTCTTTTTCAACATTTTAGAGGCAAAATCAACCTTTGTGACCACTTCCACAACTTGTAATAATAACATTTCCTACATTTCTTTAATTCTACCTGTGGTCAATCTGCTTGATGCTGAAACTTTAAAGCCCTCTGTCTGTCTCTCTCCATGGTGCTGAAACAGTAAAAGCCAGTCTTCCTTTGTGTCTCTCTCCATGGTGCTGAAACAATTCTAAATGTTATTATTTTTAATATGATAGGGATCAAAGGAGAGCAAAAAAACTCTTGTTTGAAGTACAAGAACTTAACCACAACCTTATTGAAAGTTTTAATTAATTAGTTATGCTACTACTACATGTTCACTTCTACATACCAGGAGTAGATTTCCACTCCTGTATCATTCCACTCCCTCAAAAAAAACTCCTGTCCCATCCCAATCCTATGACGGAGTAACAAAAAATTCCTGTCCTATCCCATTCCTGTTCCTGTCATAAGACCAAGGACACAAAAACAAATATAAACAAAACATGGGCAAGGGGTACTTTTTAAAAGAAGAATCCCTGTTTCTATCTCTTTGGGAGGGTTGAAGTCTGTCAGTTAGAGTATTTCTCTAAATATAAAAATTAACCTATTATTATGATTCCTGTCAGGCCCATTGGCTTCCATGCAAGTCTCATCCTGGTCATATAATTAATAGTTCAACTGACTCCCATCTTTCATAAATCCTGTTGGAATCCCCTAACCCATAACAATCCCAAAAACATGATGGTGTTTGTTATCTTGGATGACCATGGATGACATTCTTGGTATTGTAAATAATTTAACCAAGGAAATTGATTCAAAGCAGAAAGCTTACTTATTGCAGACTAGAGAATGATTAATGAAAGCAAATCAAATGCAAATGAAAAAAGAAAATGTTTTTGTTGTTGAGCTCTTTTTTACTCTGCATAACTCTGCTTGTCTTGTGAGCCAATGTATAAATTTAATATATTGAATTCTCTCCGCAATTGTATCCTTCAGTTTGTTTGGGATTTTTGACAGTGTTATCTACAAGCTGTTTTATTCTTCGTGTCTGCCGTTGGTACTCCAGTATGCAAGCTTGCCTTCCTTCTTGGTAAAAATACTGCTCTCCAATAATGTGTGCAAAGCTATTTCACCGGAAAACGGAGTTTGCAGCCACATTTCCCCAATTGTACATCGCTGTTAACAGGGGATAGGACCCGCTGTGTGATGAATACACTGACAGCGGAGATGGAGATAGGGGGGTGCACTTGATAATGAGGCATTGCTTTAGACAGCTACAGGCATGGTGCACTTTAAAAAGAAGTGAGAGAAGAAGAGGGTAGGGGAGTATGAAATAGAACATGACAAGACTGTTGGATCTCCACTTATTCTCTCCAGCTGAGCTGTAGTTTGATCGCAGCACTGGGACTAATTTCTTGGCAGTTTTCAGGCAGTCTGCCTTTGTAGGCGGGCAAAGGTTTAGATGGAATAACTTGAACATATTTCCCACAAGTCCCGGGGCTTGAGAATTGGGACAGTGAGGATTGCTAATTGAGTCAATTATAAGGGCATGTGTGAAGGACAGCTGAATGCTCATGTTTTACATGTAAATCCGCAACACATCAGAGGGGACTGTCTTATCTGCTCTCTGTGTGGATGTGTCTGCCGGAGAGCTGCCTGGGTGCCAAATTCTTCGGAGTTAACGTGGGAGTTAACCAAATGCTTGTAACTCTCATCATCCATCGAGCCCAGGTAGTCAATAGATGAAGCTTTGGGCAGTCTGGTGACACTGCTCCCACACGCTCAGCAGAAATATAAAAAAAAATACAAGGCTTTATGATGCTTCTGAAGGCTACCAGCCTCGCACTGAGGTTTGAGATGAGAGATGCTTTCCCACAGCCTACAGGGAACCCTAAGACGCTCACTAATGGATTATAATGAGCTTAATTTGCTCCAGGATGAGTGATAAGGCTGTGAGAGCACTGAGGCATGTCTTAAGCCTCCATTTTACTCATATTTAATAGTGGGGAAGTAAAGAAGGAGGGGAGAGGCATTAGAGAAAGAGTCACTTGAACAAAAGTGGCCACACACACGTACACACACACGTCTACACACATACATGCATGCTATATGATGACCTTATAGTGGTGGGGTGTTTCTTCCCAATAACAACAAACATGGGCTGACATTTCTTTGGATGCAGACTGACTCTTCCTACCTTGAAGCAATGCCAGAAGCTCCTCGACCACTTCAGGATGCAGCATCTACTCCCTGGACATGAGCCTCCCCTGGAATACAGATCTGTTGCAGAATTAAAAGAAAAAATCAAAGTCAGCCTAAAAAACAAAATTCAGTGGGAAACAAAGCATCACAGGGAAAATGCGATGCTGCAAACATGGCAGAGAATGAACACCGTTATGGGGCTCTTGCAGGGGTTCACAGGTCACAGTTTAGTAACTGTGCAATATGTTTACTCTGCTGCCCTCACTACATGTTCACAAACATAGCTATGCAGTGAGGTGAACTCTGAAGGACCCAAGAGAGGAGTTGACTTTAGGCGTTCAACGGAAGCCGTGTAGAACTGTAAAAACAGTGCGAAAGGACGTGCAAAATAAGTCTCATATACTATAACACCAAATTTATGACAGGATAAAGGAGCAAACACAAACTAGCATGGTGGCATTAATGCAAGCACAACAGATCCAGGACAACTATTAGTCTGCATATAATAGCCTCTGCTGTTCTTACAGTTTCATAATGTTAGCAAATAATACTTACATCTTATACAAACAAACACATTTACAGATTCTGCATCCTGAGGATCAAAATAAAGTGGATGGATCAGGATTGAACAACAGCTTCCTTCCATGTCTTTGGTGTCTGTCAAAATGAGCGATTCAAAGCCTGATAACTTTATTAAGTGCCTGAGCTGAACAAGGCCAGCAGATGGCGCTTTGCTATACTATACAGACTTTGAAGGAGAGGCAGGACATTTACCATGACAAAATACTTTCATGACTGGTTCATTATAGCTTGCGAAATATGATCTTTCTATTTAGCAGTGTTAAACAGTTGCACCATTCCTGTCTTAAAGAGACTGGTCTCCCCTCATAAACAACCCACAGGTGGTTTGAACAGGCAACATGAGTCCACCAGTGAATTGGTAAGGTTGAGGCAACAAAAGTACTTGGTAAAGGTCAAGAAATATATCGAGGTTTGAGCTAAAATATGGATGTGTCTTATCTACGTACTGAACTTAATTTATAAGTTATCTATCAATAAGGACCTGAACACCGGCCTTTAATAAGTCATAATTACTACCACCTCTAGAGGTCGCTGCCTCACAGCAAACATCAATATGGGTCGTAGTAAACTTTCGCCTCTTGGCTCACAATTACGTAGGTTATCTATACATTTATAAACCAATACTTTTTTTACAGGCATAACTATGAACAGTAAATGAGGACAGCCTCACCGTGGAAATCTGCTCCTGCTGCATTATTATACGTCACTGAAGAAGGTGAAAATATCGGATTGCATTACAGAAACTAATGTAATGGCAAGAACCTCTGCAGGAGATATTATATGGTAAATTTAACTTACTCAGGAAAAGGTTAACAGAAATTTGTATGCAAGATGTGTGTGCGCGCGTGTGTGTGCAGCCAGATGGGTTTCACCTGGCACTTTTGCGGGCTTTTATCATCTCGATGTAATGGGCCCCTGCAAAGCATGAGCTGTTATCTCTGTGGGTTCACAGAGTGTAATCCTGTTTGGGTTTCAGAGCATGATTAGATATGGCAAACACATAGATCTGTGAATACTGAACAACTGAAAGGGAATAGGACCATAACATACAGTAAGTTTGCCTTTGTGATGGCTTGGTGATGTGCAGAATAGATATGAGGAAACAGACACAGAGTGGGGGCAGAGACGGGCATGTACATTAATTTCAGCTTGTCACCTGTAGCTTGTGAGGAACCTGTGGATTAGACCTTGATTTCGCCCTCTAACCTGTCTCCCCCACCATCTTGAGGGTGTAATTATTTTCCTCTTATCCTTCATATTACATGCAGAGACACACCTACACTCATAAGACACTTCAATAGTGTCAGGCTTTCAAGTGGGCAAACACAATGTGCTTTTCTGATCTAATTAATGCACCAATTAAGAAAAAGGAAAACTGGCTTCCCAAGGGCAGCTTTGCCCAGGCTCTGCTAATTAAATCTTGGAAACATGAGTGATATGCTTCCTGATGGGATGTGACAGCTAGTTTCTTGGTGCAGACAGCCAATGTACAATAGGTAGGACAACACACACACATGGATTTGCCGGACACGGGCACGCAAGCAGGTAAAAGAGAAGGGGGATGTTCAGCTGTATAAAGGGCCTGTGTAAAGGTTAAATCTACTAAGGTTCAGACATGGGCACATTTTGATGCACCATTAATAAAAATGAGGCCAGTTTTTAGGCCAGAATAACACTGTGTTTTTATTCAAAGGCATAAAATGCTAATTCAAGATTCATATTCAACATTTATCTTGAAAGCTATGAAATCAAACCAGGCTTTTTGAATGAAATTAAAGGTTGTCTGTCTTTGACAGCCTTCGTGTCTGTCCTTGGCGGTCCCATCAACACTTCATTTGTTAAATCCTGTGTAATATGACACTTTATCACACATGACAAATTTGGTCTTTGCTCTCTGCAGCACACATCATGTGCGCTAATGTTGGCCGAACTGGTTTCATATATGCAAACTACCCTTACACGAGAGTCTTACTTTCCATTCTGAGGTTTTAAAGCTTTCTTATCTGATTCTTCTTTTCATGATTCCTGCAACAGTTTTTCTTAATTCCTTGTTTATTGCATAGTTGTTTTTCTCTATTTTGCTGATTGTTTTCTTGTTAATTTGTTCCCAGGTCTCTCTTGGAAAACAGATCTTAATCTCAATAAGACCGTCTGATTGAATTAAGTCAAAAAAAAAAAAAATCAAAGATTTGCAATGCTTTGACACTCTCCTCCAATGAAAGCCAAAGAGTCAGAAGCCGATATCTCACAATCTTAGGAAAATAAACTCTTTGCTTGAGTGAGCAAGAGTGAGTGGGAAACATTTTTTGTGATCGACGTGACGTGACTTGATGTTTTTCACTGACACAAAAAACAGAAACAAGCTTTAATTTATATGAAAATCACTGAAGTTACAACAACGACCCTACCGTCATTCGTAATGTATGTTTAACCTTAAACGGTGAATAAATCAGCCACATCAGCATCTGCTAATGTTTGCATCCACTTAGAAGTAATTGATAAAGTCTTTTCATTCCCACATAACTTCTAATTAAATGCCACAGCTATAGCCAAAAGGGCAATTAATGAATTATCAGTGCCGGAGAGCAGTAACAAAAGAGAAACTATTACTGTGCAAAGACAATCTAATTAAAATTCTGTACTTCTCTCATTTTACATTAGCATTTCAAAGGGACATTGTTATATTAATTTCTCTGGCTCATGTTGTCGTGTATGTGGCTGACAGAGTGAAATACGACCTGTGTAGGACATGCCTGATCGCTTTTTTGGATACATGTTTAATTTCATGGACATCAAGGGCCTATGGCCTTGTCAAGAAACGATTCTGTGAGGTAACTTTCAATAAAAGTGAATATTTTGACCCGGGCAGTCTTTGGTGGGGTCAAAGCACAACATTTCATTTCACGAAAGTGATGAAGTGGTGGAAATTCTTAGAGGCTACAGAGACTCCCTTAAAATCAGCTGAAGGTCTCACAATAGCAAAATCATCCATAAACAGTCAAGTACAATGAAACAAATATGAAATATTAATAGAGTGGTGATGAGGTCGCTGTGGAAAAGCCCTGCGGTTATCTGAAAAGGATACACGCCCTCTAGCCAATTAAAATTGAATATTCTCCATCACCATGGAATAAATAAAGGATATTCCTCCATGTTGGGGATTCAGCGCTGTCTCTTTCACACACACAGAAAAACAACTGCTCTACAGGTCTGCAAACAGGAAGATCTGCAAAACCAAGCTATCTTTAGAGGTTATAAACAAACCCAGATATTTAACCCTCTGAGAAGTAGGGATTTTCTTTCTTCTTTTTTTGCCAAAAGTACACTATTTATTGTAGAAAGAAACTGACATCTGGCAGCATTGCCAGAGTTTGAACTTTCCATCTGTCTTCGAAAAAATAATCAGTTAAGACCATTTCTGCTCCAAAGTAACCAAAACAGAGTTTAAAATTATATTTCTTTAAACTCACTCTTATTCTACCGGTCTCATATACAACATTGCCAAAAATAAATAATAACACATGGTCATGTGACAAATATTCACTGAAAATTGGATTTAGCAGCAAGCTGTTTACACAGAGCGGAGGGGAGAGGACAATAGAGGTTGTAAATAGAGGTTATAGAAACGCATATTGTTCAGTATGTATAAAATGTGGAGAATTTTTTTTCTGATTTTCATGAGACTTGTAGGCACTTGGTAAAGTGTTGTTAATATAAATTCTATTTTCTTCCATTTTTAAAAATAACATAACTTACATTCTACTTGTGTTGTACGTTATTATAACTGTGTTTTTCTACACAGAAGACATTGTTGAGTTGTTTACTCTTTTATCAATGGTTGTGCTGTTTCTACAGATGTGCAGGACTTAGATGTTGCAGTGAAATACATGGCCACAATGAGTAAAATAAAAAAATTAAATAAAAAAATGCCCTAAAACTGTATCTGTAATACATACCAGTATTTTCTATTTTATTTTAATACACTGGCTGAATTAATTGCTTTTTTTTAAAATGTATTTTCCTTTTAACGGCTCTCCCCTGTCTGTCTCTGTTGCAGGCTTTCATCTTTCCTTCATCATTATTCTTTGTTGGCACACAGAAAAACAACCTGATGTCTTTTAAAACACAACTATGGACGTACGTGGGGAGACGAATCAACACTTAACAGCTTTGTCCTTGCCCCTTTACCCTCGCTACTGTTGATCCATCTTTCCCCTGCCACAGAGGCACATACAAAACCAACACCCAGGCTAGAAGTGTTTTTCCTTCAGCCTCGAGCTGCTGATCCCACAAGACATACATGATAACAAGGTCAATTAACCTTGACCGGTGATCTTTGTATACTGATGCATTGAAACCTTTGCTTTGTAGTAATGGCTGCTTTCTTTTCAAACTGGCTTTGCCTTTCTGCTCTTCATGGAATAAGGTCAAACTACAGTATCAGGGGATCAATACCTTATAGTATTTGTATGAAACAGAATATGCACATACAATGACATGTGAAGTTGAATTAAAGGATCAGATAATTTGCTCTTTGTTACATATTCATGTTTTTGTTGCTATATATATTTGTGCCTGGAGACGGTGCATTTCAGTTCTCTCAAGGCAATAGTTTTCCTGGACTATCAACCTTTATTTCCCTAGCTTGCACCTCATTGTATCGAGTTTGAGCTTTTCCTCCACAACAGATCTAGTATGGAGATGCTCATTAAAGGCAGGGTCACACCAGCATTTAAAAGGGTGAAATGTATTATTTATGTCTATAGAGTCGGCACAGTTTATTGGATTCGCTTGTGGGAATTAAGCACATTTGTACAAATCATTCATGTCAAGCTCAATTTCAGTGAATTTTGATTCCAACAGTCAGGCGGGTGACCATCAAACTGACTTGACAGTGCTGAACTTTGAGGGAACAGAGTCCAAAGCAACAGACAAAGTGTATCTCATTAGCTGTGTTGCACAATCCACGTTTAGTTAAGCTCCTCTGTCACAGTATAAACTGCTCTGTATAAAAAAAATATATGGTTTCAAATGAACTGCGTGAGTCTAGTGTCCTGTTAGCAACCAAAACAACCGATGTTAGCTCGCTATGTTCCCAGATAGAGACAGAGCACACTTAAGCTATCTCATAGACTGATGGTTGGATAGATGTTGAAACTTAGTAGCCTATATTTAATATTAACTCACGTATGCAGTGCATTTTGAATTAAGTGCCTCAGCATGCTAACACATAGCTAATGGCACTGACACATAGCGCTCTGTCAAGTCAAGTTAGTGGTTCGCGTGCTTGTTGTGACAGTTCACTGTTTCACAGGACTGCTGTACTCGACAACCTTTTGGTATACCAGGTTTAGTTCTATCTTCATTTTTCACTGCAGATAGTATCCATAGCATACTCATTACCATCGTGCAGCAGCGTGAAACTCCCAAGATGTTATGTTCAATGTGACATGCTGAATGCTGAATGCTTTCAAACAGAGGAATTACTGCACTTTACTCTGACTAACACTATAGTTCTGCAGGCTGCCATTTTGTAAAATCTGGGTCAAGTGACGGAAAAAAAAAATCAGTTAAACCTTCAGAAAAACACAAAGATACAAATGCTAACTCTCCGAATTTGCTGCTTAGGCCATTGAAGTTCAGTTATACAATCTGTTCTGTGGCTGAAGTGATCCTGTCACATCTGCAAGGGCAGTCAGCTTCAAGGTTATTAAACTCACTATGAAATGAGGTATTATCAAAGCCACAGTCTTCATCCTGTAATTCAAGTTTTTTTTTTTTAAACCACATATTGAATTTATGTAAGCTAGCAGACTCTGCTGCCTTTGATAGATCCATGATTCTGGCCACAATTGCCTTATTTATGTGATAGTATAATGTCTGATGTGCATAGTAAAATATCCCATTAATTTAAATGGCTTACAATTGACAATGCTGTTAATGCTATTCTGACAGTAAACCCTCTGTGAGTGAAGGAGCCTCACTCCCATAAAAAAGGTGGTCAGATTGCTTTATCAATTCAAAGAAAACCAACATACAGTCTGACCCTGCAGATGACAATACATAAATATTATAATAAACAATTATTGGCTCAGAACAAATACTTCCAAATGGAGTATCCAACCTCCAGCAATGTGGCAAATCAATGTCCTAGATTGTAAATTTAAACCTTAAACTGTTTTCAGTTTGGCAGTCATTTTTGTTTTTTCTGATTATACTTTAGGAAACATCCACTTGTCAGGAAGTCTGGATATCTGTATTCAGCTGGTGAGGACATGTACAGACAGAGTGGGGCCATAAATGTCCCTATAAAAGACTTTATTTCATATTGTCTGCTTTCTGTACTTTTCAGTCTTCTTCATGTTTTTGTCAACTTGAGGCAATTCAAAGTGCCTCTCAAAAAAAAATAGAGGCAGCTGGCCATGAAAGAGGAAGTCAGAACTTTGAAAATAAATTTAAAAGGTGCCCTCTGCTGCTAAAATACATTTGCTCTGATCTGCCTCTTTCCCCACTGTTCCGCTCTCTGCAGTTTATCATTTACTCTCTGCTCCCACAAACCTGACTGGTGTCCCCGTGTGTTCTCATTACCACACACTGCATACACATCTGAGCCTGGACACTTACAGTATATGCACACAATGTGGAGCCCCAGGTCAGAGACTGCTCCACTGAGGTTCAGTACAGCACTCATTCCCTCTCCAGAGACGACTGGAGTGTGTCAGCACTAACATTTTCCTACCCGCAACATTATCTTTCTTATAGGATGACGGTGGAAGAGGGGAACTTGTTTTTTGCCAGAGTGTGCCCCTTATGGCCGGTTGCGCTCCCATCAGTCACGCTCAGACGGCTCCATCTACCTTTGGCGGGCTTGCCACGTGTGTGATTTGAAAAAGGGTTGAGCCTGCAGAGAGGCTGGACCTATAATGTGTCTATAATTCTGAAATGTTGCTTCTCTGAAGGTTTTCTTCCAGCACTAGAGAGAAGAAATAAGGTCACCTTGGTCTAATATAACTACGGATGGCTTCCCCTATCATCTTTATAAAGATAATTCTCAGTTTAAAACCCTCGTGAGTTACAACTGAGATTCAAACACCTCATTAATTTGTAGTTTTCTCTTTTAGGAATAGAGCCTTCAATTGTGTTGACATAAAACTCAGTTAATAGCAACTATGGTAGCAACTATAGCGAGCATGTGCATGAACACATGCTCGCAGGAAGCTGCCTGCAGTTCACATAGAGGCCAAAAGTATCATTCATTTAGATTTTCTCATAATTTGACATTGTACCTTCATAGTAGAAATGCTGAATATGAGTAATTTCTGCAAATACCAGAGGTAAGTCTAAAACAGAGCCTCTTTGTTCTCATGAAACATTTAATTTAAAAGGCTATAAAAAGGTATTAGGTCTAAAGTGACCTTTCAGGCACTGCCAACATTTGAAAGTTTAAAACGGTACATTATAAAAAAAAAAAAAATCTGCCCTGCACTGATGAATTCACATAAATTTTAGAGTGGATTTCATTCTTTAGTAAATACTTCAGTAAATCTCTGTTAGAGAACAGTGGACGCAGTGACCCTGGACCCACACAGCACAGATTTTTTAAAAATTATAATAATAATTTGTCACTACATATACGAGGTAGATGTACAGACTCTCAAAGGCCCAAATACAGCGTCTTTGTTCCATGGTAGCAATGTGTCCTTGGCTGTTCTTGGAGAGCAGATTAATCTTCATTCCATCAGTTTACTGCACACATTTATGTGAAACATGCCTGATTATTAACATTTATGGTACTGTATAATAGTGCTCCTATATGGCAAGACTGAATGTGTCATGTTCAATAATGGGCATGAATAAGTGCTGCATTTTAAAGCACATATTGAGGAGAAACTGTGTTCTTCATCACCTATTCAGTATTAACTCATAGAAAGCTGGTTGTTAACAGTCCACATTAACTGAACTTAATTGTATTTCTAAATTTTTACCTTGACATCAATGAGTAATAAAGTACTAAGAATTATTAATACGATTTTTTCATTCTTTTTCTCCGTCTCATTGTTATTTCAGAAAAGAATCACTCACAATGCTAGCCCACAGTGTTAATGTGTATCCACAGTGGATGAAGTCAAGATTTCTATGTTCCATGTTTATCAACTCATTTAATCAATAAGGTAAAAAAAAAAAAAAATGCTGGTATGAGGCAAACTGCAAAGCAAATCAATATGAGATGACAATTGACATATGTTGTATGCAGTGTTTTTTTGGTGAGGTAACAGCTGCGAGCAAAAAAGCTATTTGAATTGAAAGCCTGTGTGGATGCTGTGTTGTGGTTTTGCTTGGTCATGCAGACAATGTGAAAGAATCCAGCTTTACAGGCTTTAGAAAAAAAACTCATGCCTAACCATAGCTGGGCATGAAAGGGAATGAATGCTGAATACTGGTTAGAAAAATACTGTTATTATACACTACATTTTTTATACTGAGAATCCATGTAATAATACCATTCAGTGTTCAGTATTCAATTGAAAAAGTGGGCAGTGATTTTCCTTCAGATGTGGTTGGATCAATACAAATTAAATTCAAGTATGGTAGGACATTTTGATTGCAAGCCGTTATTTATTTTAAGAACATTTGTAATAGTTTTAATTGGAAAACAAAGTTGGCTGTTTGTTAAAACATGGACTAAAACGAAGTAAGAAACCATCTGGACTAGAAGTGGAAAGAAGAGTCATTACAGCAAGGGTATTATAATACAAAAACATTGTGTCAGATTTCCAAAAGTTATTTTTAGGCTTCTGTGTATCTTGTTTGTATGAGAGACTTCAATAGCAGTTTAATTGAAGGCAGTCAAAAGTTATTAATTAAAGATTTTAATAATCAAACGATAATACATTTAATTAACATTAACATTAACAACAAACCCAATCTGGACATCATCATACTATTAAATGGACTTTAATCAGTGAAAATCATGTATGGGGAGCCTGCTACTACTACTAGTAGGTCCAGTAGGTTGTTATCAGCCCATTCAATGGCCAGTCACTGTTTAATTAGCTTTCACATTCATTCATTAGGTTTAGGCAGTGGGAAAAGGCTACAGTTTCTGTAGGAGTAGGTGATAAACTACTTCTCTAATGTCCAGGCAGAAAAGATAATGGTAAGGGGTCATAAAAGGTAGTTTTAAAGATAAAATTAATGCACATAAATGTCAAAAGTGAATTAGTTACATGGATGGCAAAACAAACAGAAGAGACGTAAATGAAAGAGAAGTTAATGAAGAATTAAATAATTTAACTCCGCAGTCTTGCGCATATATAACCCAATAAGAAAAACTCCTCTTTTGTACGTGATTTATTCCACATCATATCCATGTGTGCTGGCAGAATAGGCCAAGAAGCAATAACAGAAGGTTAACACAGAGGACTATATGTTGGACACAAACAGTACTTTGCACAGAAGCAGAAGGTTTATCCTTCCATTGCCCTTTTTTTTATACCTGTGTAAAACCAGAGAATGGAAGAGATTCTAGGCAGGTATAAAATAAAAGAGAAGCGAGGGGTAAAATAAGGTAACAGCACCAGCTACCAGAGCAAATGATTCCTTTGGTAATCTTTATTTCTTGTTACAACCAGCTCCTGAACACAGAGAACACATTATAACAACTTCAAATAACAAAACACACATTTCCTCTATTATTCTTAAGGTATTCTCTCCCCGTAAATTACTAACCAATCATTCTGTAAAGCTTGATTCAAATCAGTCTGTAAGCTGAATGACCTGAACATCAATCAGACTCTGGGCCCTCCACTGCAGCAATGATGGGATATTTTCTGGCATGAGACACTTTGAATTAAATCATGTCTTTTATTAGTGGCAGAAATAATATGATTGAATGCTGAGAGAGGAAACAATATAATAAAATACACTAGATACCTGCATGTATTGTTTGGCCAATCTCTGGTTCAATATTCATTTTCCTTACTGATGTTATCAGCAAAACGGTTGAAATAATTCTACTTCTGCCAATCAGTATGCTAATGATTGATCATGACTGATGAGTCCAATGTCTAATACAATGTGTTAGCAACTTAAGAGTTACAGATTCCACATTTCAATCAAGGATAATTCTGTTAAATGATGGTAACTATGATCACTCTAAGTGTTAACATTATATGTGGGCTCATGGCAACAGGCACACAAAATGAAAGGAAGACAAAGGGATAACTAGACAATGTGGCAAAGACAGCATGAGATGGCCAGTAAATATGCTGCTGCACTAATCAGGGAAATGTGAAGCAGGTGGGCAGGTGGGCGGAGATGATGGGGTGAGCTTGGGGAGGAGGGAAATAGGTTACTGCAGGGCAGGGGGGAGTGGCAGGATCTGCAATGACAAGGAGCATTAGCGTGTGGCTTTGAAAACTGAGCAGGTAACTGAATGAATGTTTAGGATCTGGCTAGGTTGCCTTTTTTAATCCGAATTGATCTGTGGATTAGAGAGGAAACGCTGCTGTTCTGCTTGAAATGATCCAGAGTTTCAAGTTGTTTACAACAGCAATAGTGTTTTAAGCTGGAAATGAAAACTTGTGAAGATAGTCTTTGTATGTAACGAGTGTCATAACAAGGTTTCCGGCTCTGTCAACACATTTACAGATCATTTTTGAAAACAAATTGTTTCCTCAGATGTTTTAGGCTTTTGTACACATGCAAACAGAGAAACAGGTTACTGGGATTCTTGAAAATGCCTTCAGAGGTGCAGATTTTTCAAAACTCCATGTGAACTTGTAAAATGAAGCCTTTTAGGAAATTATGACGTAATTTTCACAATTTGTGCATGCTCAATTTTTAAACCAGGTGCAATGCAAATTTCTTTTGTGGTGCAATTACAAAGTCAATGCAAAGACACAAGTAGATGCTTAATATGATTAAGCAATATTAATGAAAGTTAACAATTTTCAGCTTGAGTGACTTGCCTTCTGCTGTGTCAGCGTTGAGGTTCTCCTGCATTTATAGCCTTTATCAATCCAAACCCCATTTAAAAAAGAAGCATTTTAAAAGTTATCTGCATGTGTGTCTTCTGGATAGACATGACAAAGCATACGATCAGACTTTTATACATCAGCATCATGATGTAGTTATTTCAGCATACTTTTGATCCGTTTATTTCACATAAATCAAAGCAAAATCCACTTATTTCTAGATCATGCCATGTGGTTGCGGTACTAATCCAGAAACAATGAAATTCACCAAACTGTGTGCACCTGAGGATGATGTTTTTAACCTAGACAGGATGTGTGATTTTTGAAGGCAGGTTAATTCATCTATTAAAAGAAACAGTGTTGTTTAATTAACGCATATGCAAACTTGTGTAAGAAACAAAAGGTAAAAATGTTCTTTGTGTCTGGTGTGAACATTAGGCTCATACTGGCAGCACACTAATTTGACAGCAAGAAAATAACACTCCCAGCAGCAATGTCAACAATAAGATACACAGTATACTCCCATAAGGTAATTGCCCTCATAATTGTAAGCATAGTGCTACATTAGTCTGCAGTAAACATGCTGCAGGGTGAGGTATATCCCGCCCATTACTACGACTGTGAAGGGCATGGCTGGATACATCTAATGCGCAGTATGTAAAGAAATGCATAAAGAGAAATAAGAGTTTTTATTTAATTTTTTCTGTGAGGACATTGGTGGTGGACGGTTGATAACAAAGGGTTGACAGTGTCCTCATATAAGATGCTAATGTATTCTAGGTGAAAGTGTCATGCTCTCCTCATTAGTAGCCCCCTAGTTTGACAGAGGTGTTGGGGTGGCTGCCATTCACCCCGCTTAATTATCCAAAGTGTGCACTGAAGAAACCATTTCTCTAGAACCAGACACCCTGAGAAAATAACAATATTACAAAAGTATTTTCTGTGAGGTATTTGTTTGACTAATGGCCCTTCTTACATCTTTAAAAACATGCATACTTGATGTATCTTCACAAAGCAAAATTCAAGTGAAATAGCAAGGTTTAAGCAGGAGTCATTGCTCCGTTATTTCTATAAGCCTATAAAGAAAGAGGTAAGTTGTGGCTTTTACTTGTTTGTTTTTATTTTCACTATTCTGCATGATATTGTGTGTCTGCGGTGCATAAACTTCAGCTTGTTAGGACAACAGGAAGACATCAGTGGAGAGAGACTTACCAAGATACAGATTCTCTGCCGGATCTTCTCAAACCACAATTCTGTATCCCGCTGTGGCTCAAAATTACAAGGCTGTGGTCCATCAAATGTGTATTAGACACATATTTTGGGGCTAAGTTGTGTTGACACTCACTCAGCCTGTATCCCTTCTGTCAAGAGAGACAACCTTTGAATTTTCAGTTTTCTCTGACCAAATAGTACCTTTCAAAAATGGGCCCAAATGTCACTGAAATACACATACTGCTTTTGTTTTTTTTTCCGAGAAATGCTCTTTCAAACTTCGGTCTTAAAAGAGTTAAAGCCTGATTGGCATCGTAATGTTCTTGCATTAATGATTTCAGCAGGATAAGTCAAACATGACATTAGCTCCCCCATCATGTGAACATAAATAAATAACAAAAAGGGCTTTACATAAGAAGAGGAGGAATGATGGAAATTGCTGATGAGACTTTCACAATGTTCAGGAGGAAATTCCTTACAGAACTGTTGCACCGTTGCATTGGTTGATAGTTGATCCTGTGTCCATCTTCAGCGCAGATTAACACAAAGAACCAAAGATGTAAAGGAGATCACAAGAGACTTCAGACTAAAACCTCTTCACATGAAACATGTTCCCCATGGAATATGTTCATATTGGAACAGATCCGCATTAAAACCCTGTTCACAGTGAGACAAATCCACATTGTTCACATCTCCAGCTTGCTCAGCTTGTTGACAAAAAGCCTCACAATCTAAAGGTTGTGGGTTCAGAGTTCACCTGGACTCTTAGTGTTTCCCCTTCTTTTAACCCTCAGAGGACTCCTTCTTGTAAAGGCGTCTCTTATTGTGAAAAGCCTGTCTCGAATCAGTCAAAATAACCCTAAAGGGCACTTAATCATATTTCATCTGCCATGTCGGCTTCCAAGACAGCTTTCTTTTTAGTTGTGAACTTGGGGGCAGTTAATATTGGAACAGAGATGGGTTGCATACCATTCCGTCTATGAACCACATGGCATTGCATGTGGGAGAAAAATAACTTAAAAACAACTCTGACTGGGGACAAACACTGGACAACTTGGAAATGGAAGAAACAAATCTCAGTCAAGAAGCCACAACAAAACAGAGCCACCTGCATAAAGGATAAACTCCAAGAATAAAACATTGTGCTGCAAAAGAGCTCAAACAAGGCAGGGCCAGTGGAGAAAATTGGCTAGTAAGAGGAACAAAACTACTCATTGTGGAAGCTCACAGCATGAGATTCATACTGGAGTACGTGCTGCAGTATGTGAAGGCATTTGGTCTGCTATGAGGTATTACAATTGGTTTTCTGTATGAAAGAAAAAAAAATATTGAGAGAAGAATTTGGTTATGCATATGAAGTTTGATGGTCTCAAATTAATTTTATTCACTGACTCATTTTATGGCCCATAATAAGTGGGCCCTTTTGTTATCATCCATAACATTAACATGTATCAGTGGGTCAGACTCTTTTACTGAATCTGTGTTGCAGAAATGGATTGCTCTCTATTGTGCAGAAATACTCACTAATGGAGTTTTTATGTTTTTATTTGTATTGAGTTGCAGAATGTCTTTCTACAGAAAAGTAGTTGCTCATGCATAAGTACATTTCAGCAATGTCCTGTTGATCAGGGCAAGAATAATTAAAACATAGAGCCTCAATAAAAAGCTCTTTGTGAGGGGAAAAAAGGACATTTGATTTCCATTTGACTGCATCACAGCTCATTATCCACCACTGACTGCGGTGTGCTTTTCTGCAGAGAGATGTATAAATAACCTTAAACACATGGATTGCCTGAAAAACAGTTGAGATGAATGTTTCATCATATTCTTCCATTTCAGCAGGAAGGGATCAAGGGGGATAGAAACAAAGAAGATGCATATCTGCAGCAGGTGACAAGCTGCTGGGATGAATATGTGTGCAGCTGGGTGGAAAAAGAGTCAGAGGTACACCAATTGTGCGACAGTCCAGGCAGTCCAGGTGCGGTGAGTACACTTGACGAGGTGTGATGGGCCTTAATTGAAATCTCATCAGGTGGTTGGATGGACAAGCGTCTTCTCATGCTGTTTGATTTCCACTTGTTTTATCACCTTGTCCAGGTCCATTCAAGTGAATATGGACAGCCTGTGTTTAAAGGAGACATACAACCTTGATTTTAAAAAAGCTGGTATGCTGTAATAACATTAACACAACAGAAAGCATCAGCTTGTAGTAGATGTATTGTCGTGGTATATTCAATTGAATGAAGCATGTAAAGGATTTCATAAACCATTGCATTTTGTTTTTATTACGTTTCTTCACAGCAATTTCTTTGGAATCAGTATACTCATTTTATACTTTTTTTATTTGGGGTTTCTATTAGAAGATGTTTACATGCTTTAGGCTGCATTCACATTATTGTTTTTCGTCAGAGCATTTTGATGATATTGACATTTACAGCGGTACTTAAAGGCATCTTCGGAACACCTTACCGAGACACTTTACGGAACTAAGCAATCATTAATGTTTCCCCTGTGATTTTCCTACGATGAGTCAAAGTGTCTGCTGTGAAAAAACTCTTATTCCCTCCAGAATTTTTCCAACAAGTTTCAATGTAGTCAGCTGTTACATGAACTCATGGGAAGTGCTTCTGGTTTGTTTATCCTCATAGCTTTTTTAAACTCAAATATACTAACATGCACACATGGTTGGATTGGTTTCCACAACAATTTGTTGTTCTTTGTTGTTGTTCTTTATTTAATTTTTTTTGTCAGGATGGCATTGCTACACTATATCTTTACATAGTAAGTAGCTGTTTTGTGCTATTTTCATGTTCAGGTTAACCCTAACCCTAACCAAGTCATTTTGGTGCCTAAACTACATCTGAAAACTGAAAAAAATGCTATTAAATTAATGTCAATTTAGTTGTAATAGTGGTAATGGTTTGTCATGGGACTTTATCCCAAGTCTCCTGGTTAAAATTCCTATGTTTGACCCATCCACCCACCACAACTTCTTCCACATTTATCTTGTCGCTTTTAATACTACTCCTACGATAAAAGCTTTGGCAACTTTCTGTCAGAAAGCAACATCTCGCATGTACAACTGTGGGTGGAGATACTGAGGGAGCTGACTTTCTATTTAGCCTGCATGTGACATAGAAAGGGATGGGACAAACATGAATGGCTTGTTTAATCGTGTGTTTTCTGATCTAGACAGTCCACAAAACACTGACTGGGTTGTCTTCTATACAGTTTGCCAAATGCCTCACAGAAAAGGTTAATTTTTTATTATATGCCCCTTTTATGAAGGACCAGCAGTAGCAAAGGCATCTCTACTTTTTAGTGTTATTCTATTCTATAAAGTAAGGGATTGAAATAGGAGCAAAAATTGTCCTTTTTGTTCATTAATGTGAAATGGAAATGTACATAGTAACTGCCAGTAAAACAGATGTGTACATCTCAGGTTACATCACACCTGAGCAAAGAGAACTTAAAGTTTAATCAAGCCAGTGCAGTGTACTGGTGCAGAACATCACACCTCTGTCTTTTACCCGACTGAGCAGAGTGAGGGAAATGAAATCAGCAGGCTGGGATGTGGGCTGTCTGTAATCAGGTTTCACCGCCCTTCCCTATCGACTGCTGGGTCAAGATCATATAAGCATGCTGCTATGTCTGCCCACCATCCTGCCTGTCACTCTCACTTGCCCTCTCTCTCAATTTCAGCGTCTCTGTTTCCATCTCTGTTGTGCTGCTCTGCCTCGAATGTAACAGTCGATGAATATAATTCAGTTTTGGCATCAATCAGAGGGGTGAACGAGATGCAATTTGATGTATTTTAGCTCGCATTTCATTTTGAACAATGGGTGATTAATGTTTCACGTCGCTTTGTAATTATTGCATTGTGTCATGAACAATGCAGTTACCTTTAAATGTTGAATAACAAATGAGTTCATCATGACACCTGACGACATTTTTTTTTTTTTAAAGGTCCAACATCCCGATAGAGGCCTTGTACCTTTATTGGGGCTCTCTAAAGAATAATTTCTATTGCTAGAGGCACCTACTGACAACAATAGGGAGCATGTGTGATTATATACCTATTGTGGTATTGTGTGTTTGCAGGGAGGGATTTTATAGTGCACAGGAGATGACATAGAGTCAGCATGTAATGAGCCTTGATGAAACTTAATAGCAGTATTGTGAGATGGGGAGCGCTCCATTTCACTGTGATGGAAGAGCCTGTCTCTTAAAGATCCATTTGTGTCTTACCAAGGTCAGCATTTTGTCTTTAATGAGAGTAATCTCACAGAGGTGCAGTAAATACTGGAGTTGTCACCCATACTTCAATATACATGCACATTAATAAAAGATAATAGTGCCACACAGAATGGACACACAACAAATGGCTGCACACATTTAGGGGGGTAATGCTACCAGTCACAATTTGTTAAAGTGAAAGTCAATTATGATTTTTTTCACTGGGTTTTGAAGTATTAGAAAAGATTTGAAAGTTTTAAATCAATATTTGTTACTTCAAACTCAATATATTAGTCATGTTTCCAGTGTAAAATATCTTTGATGCTGTGTGGAGATGTATTATAACCAGAAATATGAATGGCATTGATAAATAGACATAATTTATTAATCCATGAGCATAAAGTTTAAGTGTTTCAGCAGCATAAACCAAAAAGGACACAGGGACATAAAAAATAGATACACTGAATTTATATAAAATGAAATAAAAATTAAATAAGATAAGGCTAAACAATATACTTAATAATTAGTGCAAAACTGCAATTAAATTGACCCGAATTATTATGTGTTGTGTGATGTGCATCTGTCATTTTTTCAAATGTTTCCTCATAGCATCATATGACTATTGCAGTCACATGAAGTAGCATGATATTGTGAGAGCTGTTGGACATACAAAGCATGTGTACAGATAAGCTATCCTTCAACAATTTGCTGCTTTTGTCAAGAAACGTGTTTACTTTTCTGTGAGAACAAAGAAAAGCAATGACCCTCACCTGTAATTCACTGTGAATCATAGGTGACTGTGACACGAGATAATCCGGTCACAGAGCACAATCAAGTATTTGACCCCATTTCTTGCTGTTCATTGTCATCTTACAAGCTGCTGATTCTGCAAGTTGGAATAAAAGCTCATATAAAGGCATCAATATACTGGTAAGAATCTCATTTTATCTATGTCAACCAAGACCTACAGTCAAGCTAGCAGTTCTGTGAGGCTGTGTAGCAATTACTGTTAAACCACTTTTGTGCCGGAGTACCTCGGCCAACTTTCTCCTCTCCTGTTTATTGAAATATGCTATATGCTAGCTATGTTAAGAACAAAACCAAATTTTGAGGATGGCTGATTTGTTTCCATGTCTTAGTAAAGCAACATGCCCATAAACAGACTGTCCCACGATCGTTCTAGACAGGTTACATTGTGTATAGTCACATCGCTAGCTAACTAGCTAACTAACATGCTTCATAAATATGGGTTTGCGTTTGTATAATGTCAAAATGTAACCCAGGTTTGTTTCCTACTGTTTTCTGTGGTAAAGTTAAAGAGATTTGAGAATTGACAGAAGGGCTGACTGTAAACAAATTGTGAACAGATGGATAGGTAACTAACTAACATCCTACATAAACAGGGTTTAGCGTTTGCTTAATGTCTCATGTTTATTTCCTTCTACTTTTTGTGGTAAAGTTAGAGATTTGGAAATGGACACATGGGTGGAATGTAGACACACTTTTAAGATGACATGAATTATTGTTACATTGTAACATTCCTTTGTTAGTACTTGACATATCTCTGTAAGGCTAAGGTGCATATAGCGGGACCATATTTACAAACCCCCAAACTGTGACCATTGTATCTGCCTACAGTATACATGCACCACAGGTTTTTTAATCAGGAAGTGATAATTTTGTCAGAGTTGAAAACAAAAACTACTATTTGTTTTCATGTATTTAACAAGAGCTCAACTGCATGTTGTACTTTTTGGTTTCTACAGCTGACTAGTTTGCAAATTAGCACCCAAATGGTTAATATCCTGATGAGTGTGTTTTGACTGAACCCGTGACCCCCCAGTAGTGAATAAACAAATGTCTCTGGGGTTCTGTTTATACCATCATCTTGCAGGCAGAGTATAATCAGCTTAGGCAAACAAGGCTTCAATTTCTGGAATAAACTTTAATGATTCCTCACCTCTGGAAATCATTACCTTGTCAATCAGTGATAGCTCACTGAATCTGTTTGTTTTCATCCAATAATCCCACAGGAGCCTAACAAAAGGTCTCTGCTTGCTATATATGGCATGGATTATGTTTTAATTAATTTGCTTAGTGTTAGAAGTCACCTAAAGTAGCATTTCTTAACGTCATAACATGTTTCCTTTCGGGGAATCAATAAAAGACAAGTCACTGAAAAAATATAGTACAGAAAGAGACATGATTATTTCTTTTAAACTCTGCATGGTTAAAGCGGAGATGCCAAGGTTATTTTGTCCACCTGAAGCTTTTTTACACAAAGTAAATTTGCAAGGTACCCACCGAAATCTTAATCCCACAACAAAGCCCATGTGATGACATGTTTTGGAAAGTGACTGGAGAAAAGCCTGTTTTTGTGCAGCCATTTCTCAGCCCAATTATCCTTGAAAATACTTCAGACCCTTACAGTCCATCCAGCCTCAGTACTCTGAGCTGCAGCAGCATGCCACACAATTAACCTTGTGTGTGCCATTGTATCTAAGAGTGTGTGGGAATGGTATCATATAGAACTTGTGAGTTAGGCTGGATGTCTAATTTTGTAATTATTTTATAGATCCTGTATTGTGAAAAGTGAGAATTCGATGTCTTTGGTTATAATATTGTGAGTGTAGATTTTAAACAGAGGGTGAATACAGGTATATTTAGACAGGCACTATGAGGAAATGTATTTCATTTTTTTTCCACAATAAAGCATGTAAGCATGTTCTAGTAGAAAACAAAAAATAGACCCTTTATTAGAAATGCAGACCCTTTTGATTATCCCATATGTAAAGCATGCATGTCAGGGCTCCAATCATCACTATTAATTAAAACTACATTAATGAGAATTTAAAGTAATTAATTTCTTTACTATAGTTTGTTGGATAACAAACACATAAATGAACTGTGGAGTCTTACTGTTCACATTTATGACAAAATACATGATTGTAGATTAAAAAGTGTGCTCTCACATACTGAGGGTAAGAGAAGGTTGGAGAAAAGGCTTGTGACTGTCGGGGTTTACAGAATAAATCGGTCAGCGCAGGGCAGAATTATCTCCTGCACAGGGAGAGTAAAGGAGCACTGCTTGCTACCACTAAGGTGCCTTTGAGCAAGTCCATAAACCCCCAACCACCGCTCAGTGGCCAACTCATCTTGCATAGCCAGACCTATCTCCACAGTGCTGTGTCAGCACTGCAGAATGGTCTAACTGCACTCATTCTGCTGTAGAAGGAAAAAAATCAGTTTATCTGTATTCCTTGAAACCAGTCACATTGTTTTGGGTGGTGTTAATCCCAGAATGCAGGAACAGTGTCCCTGCTAAATAGATAGTGAAGCTAGCATAATGGAAGGGAGAATGCCATGTAAGAGACATGCTACAGGCTTATACCCACATATGTGTGTGTTATAGTGGTGGAGGAAGTATTCAGATAGTCAGACAGTAAAATAACTGATATCACACTGTGAAATTACTCCACTACAAGTAAAAGTCCTGTATTCAAAACTTACAGGAGTACAAAAGTATGAGAGGCAAGTAAGAGAGGGGTCATTTTAACTACTTAATGTACTGTTATGAGAAATGTCTAATCACTTTAAATGTATCATATTTTTCATGTTAACTAAAGCTGGCAGCTAAATGTAGTGGAGTAAAAAATACAATATTTGCCTTAACATTAGTGGGATAGAAGTATAAAGATAAAGTTACATGAAATAGAAGTACTCGAGTCAAGCACAAGTACCTCAAAATTGTGCTTAAGTGCAGTACTTGAGTAAATCTACTTTTAGTTACATTGCACCACTGGTGTGTTAGTGTGTTCCTGAAAAGAGTTTTTGTTAGAACAAATGGTTCAAAATGCACATATTACACATTATCAGTAGGTAGGTCAATGAAATACAACAGTTTTAGTCTGATCTGAAGGTGAGAAGATCAAGAAGCTGAAGATTTGAAGCTGGTAAGATCACCTCAGAGTGTCACCTTGGCTGCAAAAACACTTTAGAAGAGGCAGTCCTCACTCCTCCCAGACTGCCTACCTGTCACCTGAAGCGCCATCAAACAAGCTGTGACAAACTGACATGAGAGGCGTCTGGAAGCTGTCTTCGAGCCAGACAGCCATGTCATCTTATCCTGCTCTGGCTTGGCATTCAGAAAACCGGGGGATTAAACCCCACGTTAACTTCACAAGCAGGAGAGCGTTCCAAACACGACTTTGCATGATGAGACAATCTCGTGACAACTGGTGTTTGTTTATGCAGTCGTGGTGTACACGGTATCAATGACAATGTTGGATGAAAACCATTACAAGTGTAATGACTTGTGCCAATAAACCATCATGTAATCAATGAGCCTCATCACCATGATTATGACCATGTAACAGCCTGAAACATAAATTACAAAACATCTTTACAATACATATAATTTTTTTTATCAATCCCTTAATGAGCCGAATAAGGGTTTACATTGAACATGACTAGGATGGAGTAATATGGTGTAGTCTTTCTGTAGTCCTGGTGTCATCAGCATTTTTCTGGCCAATAAAGAGACGGAGCAGAGATCCCTCTTTACATATTCGACAAAATTGCATTTTAAATTAGGCCTATAAAATCAGTTGATTGAATGGGCTAGAACGGTGGTTATCAGCCCATAAGCATGGGTGAATAGGGGCCTGCTCTACCTGCTGGTAGGGCCAGCAGGTTATCAGTCCATTGAATGGGCAGTCATATTAACGTGTGTTGTTTAGCTGCACCTTCTAATGAA
This sequence comes from Serranus cabrilla, assembly GCA_903364295.1. Lineage (NCBI taxonomy): Eukaryota > Metazoa > Chordata > Actinopteri > Perciformes > Serranidae > Serranus > Serranus cabrilla. Next base: position 446,601 of record CAFUXE010001009.1, on the reverse strand, counting down.
TGTTATAATTATGAACAAGGCCAAGAGTCGAATAACGTACCGGAGTGTTAAAGTGAAAGGAGACGGAAGGAAACAACATAAAAAGTTGCTCTGGGTCGGAGGGGAGATGGATTAGTCACAACAACACACTAGGAGAATTTGTACCTTTAGTTAATGTCTGTGTGTCTGGTTTTTACATGACCAATGTCACTATGGTCTTAACTTCCGGGATTGTTTTCATTTATTTTACTTTTTAAAAACTGTATTTTATAATGCATAACCAGGAAGTGTTTGGCCCTAACCTTTGAGAAGAGGTTTGTATTTTTATGTAATTTTAACTTAATGTAACTGCTTTATTTTCAGCCAATAGCCATTTAATGGGCTGATAACAACCTTCTCAACCTACCAGCAGGTGGAGCATCCCAATTCACCCGTTGTTACGCTCTGATAATGCCTATTTAATTGTCTGATAACATTTATAACTGGTTTGTGCCTTCGACTTTCAGATATATTTTAATTTTTAAAAAAATAAATTGAAACAATAATTTGGCGCCCCCCTGCACTAACTCTGAGGACCCCCTGTTGAAAACTCAGTATGATGTCAGATTGCTTCCGACTTTCCAAGGTTTGTTTTTGTATAAATCCAAACAAACACACAATATTGTAAGAACTGCTTTTTAGTGTGAGTCTTTGATATATCTGCTTTTATATATCAAACATTACAACTACCACAGTTCTGTCTTCGACTTCACTACAAAATTTCAACTGAACCTTCTCTCGTCAGTGAAATCTGTCATCTCTTTATATATTTACAGTACCAACATATAGCACAGTGAATCCCAGCCAGGGTGTTTTTAAAGAAACCCATTATACAATACTATAATTAGCACTGCCTGTTATTCCTCAGTCCTGCTTCTGAACCTTTCTTAAGTAAGAAAAGCAATGTTTATTTCACAAGATATCCCTGGGACTGTGCTCTCTCAGTTTCTCTCCTACATGAAGACTACTCATATTCTCAGTGACAACTCTGCTGTGACTCACACCCAGACATCCAAGACTGTTTAATCCTAAACAACCACATTTTGAACATGGCCTGTGTTGCAGGACATCCCCTGAGGGATCAGGGACACCCTCGGGCACTTTGTCCAACTTCTTGTCATCTCCCATCTGCACTTCCCTCCGCTTAGCTGGGCTCCCAAAATACTTTTAAGCCTCTCAAAATTCATTGAACTTAAACAAATTATCCCAAGTGCTCTCGCTTTTCCTCCACTGGTTGCCCAGAGTTGCTTATATCAAATTCAAAAACCTGGTGTTTGCACCGTGTTAGCCTTTGGCCTGAGTTTTGCTATCACAGGACAGTTATAGATCTCACCTCCGTGCTGTCACCCTGCACCTCTTCCTCACATTTCTGAGTGATGGAGTCAAGTTCTCACCTTGTCAAAACAGCCATGGGAGTCCTTTACAGTGCAAATACTTACCAGCATGAGCTGAAAAACATCAAGAAATCACACATTTTACATTTTGAAATGACTGTTTTTTTTTACCTATGCTAGCCGTGTGGCTCTTGGGATAGCAATGTCTCTTATTTTCTTGGTTCACCACTGTGGCCCAGACTAAAAAATCTTACTAACCATTGGATGGATTGCTATGAAATTCAGTACAGACATTCATGATCCTCGGAGGACGAATCCTTATGATAATCCTCTGACTTTTCATATAGCTCCACAATGAGGTTTACATTGTGTGAAATTCAGTTACAATTATTGGATGGATTAGCATAAAATGCTGTTCAGACATTTATGTATTAATTGTAATCACTTGGTAGAACCTAAAACAGTGACGCCGGAGAGCTGCATGATCAGCATTATGGACAGCTCTGTGTTGTTGTTTTTTAATACATATTGGTTTTTTTATTCCAGCTGTGTGTGGTGCTACTGCTGAAGCAAAACTTCCCCTTGGGGACAAAAAGTATATCCTATCTCAAAGTACTTCTTAAGGTAAGACAATCAATGGTTATATATCTGTTTTTTATACTGGTCCTTGTGAGTTTTCTGCAAAATAACTGATTCTCCTGTATTGCCACTGTTGACACATGAAGATTAAATCACAGTGTGTTGTACTAAAGAAGGCAAATCAAGTGAAAACTAGGATAATTTTCTCACAGACCTCTATACAATAAAACTACTTTTTGTAACCAATGCAGTCGCCCCCTGCTGGCCATTAGAAACACTTCACCTTTCAGATCTGCAGGTTGAGGGAGGGCTTTCTGGTGTGATAATTATGTGTTGAATATGCCTGTACAAGTTGTTCTGAACAGAAGTCAGATTTATTATTAACAATTGGATTTCTGTCAGTCATGACAGACTGCAGTGTGACAATAGTTTTAAAACAGCAGTGAAGAGCTAACCCTGTGGCTCTATTTTTTTCCGAGCTTGAGTTTTTGATATCTTTTTTGCAGCACAGGACCAGACAACCATACAGCACCCTAGGTGAGAAAGAACCATTGCCCGTGTCACCTGATTCTCTAATTGATAGCTTTAACTAACTGGGGATTTTCCATGTAGACTCTTATATCCCGGTTTATTTCTCTCTACTGGCTGCTTGCTAATGTTGGATTAAGCACTCGGAGCCCTCTGTCACATAACAGATAGGGTAATAGTACTTAAACTGGAGGTCATTTCTGAGTGTGCAGCACACAACCTGCTCCAGCTGCACAATGAAGTAAAAACGTCGGTGGCTGTTGTTACGGGTGGCACAGCCTCGGAGAATATGCTCTACCTGGGAAGATGCATCAGGGGGTGTTAACAAAAGACACAGTCCCATGAACTGTATCTGCAAGGTAATTGAGGTAGAAGAAGGATTTCTTTTTTTACCTCAGCTTGTAACCGTGACCTTGAATTGGATTATTGTATGTTGAACAATGGTGGTAAATTTGGAAGCATTCTTCCGGTTTGCCTCCACACTTTTTTCGTACATTTTGTAAGGAGAGAAAAGAGAACAGTCTGGCTCCTGGGGAAATGAAAGGTCAATAAAATCCTCTAATTGATTCTTGAGTTTACACACAGCCAGTGCAAAGAAGATAAAAAGGGGTAATGTCATCATGTCTTTTGGCTCCTGGCGACAATGACTGGTTGTTTGAAGAGACACTAAATTAAAGGGCTTCCCGCATGGATCACTCGTCGGATCACATGTTTCTCCGGTTTTCTGCCGTCTGTGATTTATTTTCAAGATGGTTTTAATGCTTAGTTGATGAGCTAACTTGAAAGAAAGTTTGAGTGATATGCTTTTGATGATTTCAAAATCTTTTCAACCAAAGATGGAGGTAAGAGATGATTGATCTTTTGATACAGAGGGATGTTGAACTTTTTAAAACATGTCTCAGTGGAAAACTAATAAATCCTCTGAGCTGACAGTTTTTTTAAGGATTGCAGATTCACAGTCTTTTGTGTTAATAGCTTTTTTATTAAAAAAAGAAGAAGCTCCTAATGGTGCTGAATAAGAGCCTCCCTGGGATTTGACTAACAAAAGAAGTGCCACTTTTGTTAGATGCGTTTTTAAAAGATGCATCTCCCGGGTTATGATGAAAAAAATCAATTATTAAATCATCAAAAGATAGAAAAAGGAAAGATAATTTGACTGTGAATCTCACAATTATAAATGCATTTATCTCTGAGCCTGCTGATCAAATAAATTAAAAGTGCAATTAGGCACAGTCGTCTCAGCACAGATGATTGCTTAGTAGAGGTTGGAGATCTTTTGATGGACATGTGTGGCAGTCGTTGATATCCCTTGTGGTATATGAGTGGAATGCTCTGACTAAAAACTGGTTGAAGTTTTATCAGATGGTCTTTTGTCAGACTTTGATGGAATTGCCCAACAAAGTGGAGTCCTGCACATCACACATTTACCACGTGCAATGATCTCTTTCCAGGCTACATATAGTGAGATGAAAGGAATTAACGCAAAATGTTAGTTTAGCATTTGGTATTCCATCCTTTTTTGTTGCTTTAGTCCTTAATTATAGTGTCCAATTCTTGCCTGTGAATATATTTGTAATTTTGCAGCATTGTCTCTGGAGCTTATTTAAATGCTCTCCCCCTCTTTTTCACGTTCTCTCTTTCACCTGCACTGTCCATATTTTCTACATACTGCTCAGCCACAAGCACTCTAAGCTGTATTTTAAGGTTTTTATGCAAGGTATCCTAATTAATGGTTTGTATGATATCTTACCAAATATGTATAAAAATCGTCACAAAACATGTGAAGTTGTGAAATGGAACTACTTGCTTAGGGTTAGGAAAAAGATCTGGGGTTGGGTTAAAATAGCTACTTCTGCAAGTAACTACTGGATGCATTTATGTAGGTGACATCGAAGGTGACTCTAAACTCAGTATGTACGTTAATTTACAGGTAGTTTCACAGGGTATTTATTTACCAATCCATTCAGTTTCCTTTTGCACAGAGAAAAAATCCAAACTCTTATGCGATGGACTTGTATGGAGATGGACTTGTATGGACTATAACCATGAAATATTATGAAAACATGCCAAGAATAGCCTTAGGTTAATAATTACATAATTCATTTTGCCTCAGCCCTTAGCTACTCTATGGAAAAAACTACAATACATGACAGATTGTGTGGTCTTGTCTTTGGACTACACAGATGTTTGCTTTGGGGCTGATTATTGAGTGCTTTCAACTTCTGTTTACCTGAAGATCTATGAAGCGTGGCTTGTATGTAGCAGTGTGTAGATTGTACCGTATGGATGCTCTTCTCTGTATTTGTATTTCCGCTGTCACAGTTTTGCACTCCCTCCAGAATTATTTACCTCACATACACGTTTGGTGTCTTTCTATTCTCTGTGTTGCCTCAGCGAATGAAAAAATAAATAACTTGGGACACTGGGACAGCAGGTTTCTCCTTCTCCTCTGCCCTTCATTCCGATGACGGAGGGCTGTGTTTCTGCTTGCAACCCACTGGATTTTTTTTGTACTTCATTTTCCCTACAGCCTTTATCCAAGTACTCATCCACTCATCTTTCAAACCTGCTTTAAAGTCTTTTTGTTGTTTTCCAAAGCCTGTGCAAACAGTGGGGCTGGAATAATTCATATGGCAACTGGGATGCATTTGGGTGTAACACTTCCTCAGGCTGTTCACCATCCACCATCCTACCTTTGTGTTCCAAAGAGTTTCCAGAGCATGCAGCTGGAGAGCGAGATGCCCTGCCAGCTCATTGCCTCGTTCTCTGTCCTTTTCTTGTGCTCTCTTTGTATGTAGTGCTCCAATTTCTGCTCCAATCACCTCCCTTTTTCCCAAATCAATTATTTTCTTTGCATTTCCTAATTTTTGCAGAGGTAGAATTTATTTTCCTATTATTTTTTTCGGCATTCATTAATTTTTGAAGAGATAATGAGGGAGTAGTATTGGCTCCATGGCAATAACAAGTCTAACTTTGGTGTAATTGAGCTCGCTGTATGGGAAGAAAAACAATTTCATCACTGGTGTTCTGCTTTTTGTCATCATGACAGTGTGTGTTCATGCTTTATTTGACTCGGTATACTCCCATTGTAGCCAATCCAATCATCTCCAAGCGATAGATCAAAAGAGCCAATATGAATAGAGGTCCCCTGTTATTGAGTCATAAATTAAATACACATTTCCTCAGATTTCCTCGACGCTCCTAACAGGACCTTGTATGTGATGCATCATGGATGTGACAAAACCAGTAAATCAATTTATGGCAGCCTTTCACAACATGGACAGAGGAGGATAATTTATTCGTGTACATGCTTGGCCATGACTGCGGCTCTGAGTTTGATACAAGAGGACAAGCATTACCATCCAGGGTTTTTATTCCAGTTTGCAAATTGTCTTTTGGGGATTATTTGTGAGGTAATAGAAAGTCCTCAACTAGGATCATTTTCGACTCCAAACTGCTAAATTTCAAGTTTTACTGTTTTATTTTGATCATGTCTTGAAGAGAATTAAGTGTCTGATATTGTACACAACTAATGTCTGAATCTCTTATTATGCTGCATACATGAATAATATCCATATTGTTTTTGCATTGCTTATGTCCCTGAGCAAGCAATTACATTATGATGTTGTGCAGAACGCTGTTCCATGTGAAACGGCTGTCAGATGAAAACATACGATTCACATTTCATCTGACATCCGCTTCCAAGTGTTGATTCTCCATCCCACATGATTTCCATGTCAATACATGCATTCTATTCATAAAGATTTCTCCACATCAAACATCTTTGATGGGTCTTCTTTGTAAAAAGGTCACAAGGGGATGAAAAGACAAGAGGAAGTCCGTGGAAAATGTCTTGCCTGCAGTGATGTTTGAGGCGCTGTCATTAGCCTCCTCCACAGGATTACATTCCTGTCAGGATGACAGCTGTCTATTTCACTGGCCTAACCAGACTGGATGTTGAAACAGGTTTATATTGTTATATTGGAGATTACACCAGGAGCCCAGGGAGAGCTCCTGGATTTGAAGCCAATTCGATATAGTGGCCAAACATTGGAATTGCAACATTGGGCGCAAAACGTGATTCTCCCAAAGACTTACATGAGAAAAAGATGTGTAAATCAGCACAAAATGATTAATTTAACTATTAGAAGTTAATTAATTCAGTCCAAAAACTTTTGGGAAGACTAGAAGAACTGTAGGATTACATCATTTTATTCTCATTTCAGTTAGCGGAGCGTTAAACCGGAAGTGGGAGTCTTAAGTGAACTTGCTCCATGGGCCCCATAGTACAGAAGGGCCAAAGAAGATCTGGGACTGTTTCATGCAACTTTCATGAGAATGAACAAGGCACTACCTTCAACAATGTATCCCATTCCCTTCATACATACAGGGATACTTGGTAGCTAACGGTGACAGGTCTAAAGTCAGTCTTCGCAGTTTATTCACTGGATTGTACACCAGAATTTATCAATTATTATTTAAGGTACATTGCTATCTTGCTTGCTAATTGTTAATTAGCAAGCTTTTTCGCTTGGTCCTGCAGAAGAAGTTAACTCAAAGTGGAAGATATAACAGTTAATAAGCAAGGATGTTGTGTTTTGGTCTCTCCGGCTCTCCGTTTCCTTGAATGTCAACACTGTCAAGACTGTTTGGGATTCCATTCACATGTCAAAATACACAAGTTAAAGTAAAAACAAAAATTGTGTGGAATCACTGGTTATTTTTTGGTTTTTCCCATGAGTAATAAATTCTTAATCCCACGCATGGGGCCTTTTCTGGCAAAAGATGGAGAGATGCAGGGGAGGCAGACATAACCTACATGTCTTCCTCATCATGAGTCAAGATGCCGGCTGAGAAACATCTTGAAAGTAGACTGGTGCAAGTAGAATGATGACATAAAATTAAACCTCCTCCTCCAAGTGGAAGAAAATGCAGTGAACTGTAAACCTGATTCTGACTGAGACAATATTGAAACAGATGAGGCTTTGATGTTGTTGCTTTGTCTGCTGGAGAAAAAAACTATTAAGATTAATGTGTAATTCATCTAAACATGTAAGCACCTTACAACAGCTTGTTTTTTTTAAAGTTTGTAAAAAGCATTTGAAGTTACACCCACAAACAAAACGATAAAGCAATTTTTAATTTGTCATAATAATCCTCCAAACCGCTCTGGGTTTACAGGGGGTCCCTTTTGTGTTCAAATGGAATAAAGACAGCTATAATCAGCTGCCAGTGGTTATTCACTCTCCTTTTGAAACCACAGCATCAATGTATACATCTTCAAACATGTACACAAAGCGCTGCAGCATGCGCCACACCATGCCGGGAAGACTTTCATTTAAGTGTGCGATTAAAGGGAAGAAAATGGCTAAATGCGATTTTAGTTTGTTGTAGGTCAGTCATGCTCCAGCCCCTCCCTGTGCCAGGCTAAGTAATTATTGTCTGCTCCAGAGCAAGGGATTGGCTCGGCCGCCCCTCTCTCTCTGTTGCCCTGGCAATGCTGCACTGTTATTGATAAAGTTGATAAAGAAATGCTTGGGCATGCACCTGACAGATTAGACCTGAAATCCCCTAGGTGGGGAACAGCAGCAGCATACACTAAGTCCCTCGACAATCAGCCGCTCACAGAAAAGTTCGGCTCAAGTGCAGGGACTGAGAAGAATGTAATTTTCTGTAGATTTGTTTGCTTTGGTTTGTCTTGTTTGTAATGCTGCTTTTAGATACACGTTTATGGCAGATTCAGGAGCTGTGAGCCGAAGAATAAGAGCTCTGTTAGCTGAGACAGCATTGATTGGATATAAACAAGTACTGACTACGAACTAAAGTTCCCGTCAGTCTCACGACTAAACACACCTAAATCTAAACAAACTTGAAGTCCCCATCACATCCCCACCAGTCTATGATGAGGACTTTCAGATGCAAATAGTGCAAAGCCATGTGATTATTCTTGTAGCTGCACACATGTGGTGGATTTGTAAAAGCTTTTCTTTAAGCTCGACATTTGGTGGATTGATCTGGCTGCAGTGGCTTATAACAGCAGTGGTGGAGAGAACAAAACGCCTTTCAAAAAGTCAGAAACAATTATTGTGAATTGCTGACAAGAATGCATTGTAACCAACATGCACTTCATAAAAACATTATAAATACTAATACCAATACAAGTACTGTTATTAATTCTATAAAGATTAACATCTCTCTTCATATTTGTAGCATATTGCTCCCAATTTGTGTGAGGTTGATATAGTATTTATTGTATTATAAATAACAGATGTTCAAACCCAGAATACACAATGCATTATAAAATCAATGCATCACATTAACACAGAGGTCTGGGCATGAAGTGCAGCTGCATTGAGAACTTTTGGGTGTAAAATCTATTTAACTTCAGTAAAAGTCGAGCTGCCACAGAGCCTTGAGCAATAATGAATCCATTTCACTTGCTGGTGAGAATCCAATTAATGTCCACCAATCTATAAATTAGATAGGTATTTCACCTGTCAGTCAAGCTGTCAGTTTGATGACATGGTCCGTAACAGTGGGGCATTAATATTAAAATTCTTAACTGGCCAAATCATTTGCAGAAAGCACTTTCAAGTAGAGAATGGCACATTATTCTATTGAAGCGCTCAGCTTACTTGAAAGATGAGAGGAGGTGAGAGGTGACTTTTATTTTATTTCCCCCCCCTTTTGTTATGCATCCTTTGCTTAATTAGATATTATTGTCATGTGTGGAGGCTGACAGGAAGGTGCACGGTGTGTTCTCAGCATGTGTGCAATGCCCACAGGGACAGAGAGGATGTGTGACTGCATATTCACACTGGTTAAGTAGACTATTTCTGTAATACTTTGCAAAAAGGCGAGACTTAATAGTTACCAAAGAGTAAGGGAAACAAAGCAGTGCTATGACTAGTTGGGTAGGATTATATAAGTCATAATTTGAGGTAATAAAAAAAAAAAAGATTAACTGTCGTAAGTATTCAATTGAGGACCGGGATGTCGTGGGAAATCAGCAGGGAAGATTCCATTTGGGTCCCCTCAAAAACATCATAGGGCGTTTGTACAAGCAGCAAATTATGACTCATATTTTTGTTTTAGACTGTCCTTCACTGCCATTTTGTTGCCGTAGCAGTAGTGATTGACTATGATGCAGAATGGTTTAAATGGTGGATATCACATTTGAGATAGGATGGGAGGTGAATGGTGTTAGCTGAGGGCCTTAAAGCCTCCATGCTCTACCTGGATCTCTCCTCTATACTTGGCTTTTACAGAAAAATCAAAACAACTGAGTAAAGTTGACCATTTATTGAAAAAAATATTAACCAGGTGTAATGAGCAGCGCTGGACTCTGCAGTGTCCATGCCAGACCACAATACAAACTGAAGAAAAATTTCTCTTTAGACAGTTTTTCTTCTGGGTTTTGGCCAAACCCCCGACAATAGGTTGGACTTTGCAAGTGGGAAATGTGGGATGACCCAGCAGCCAACCAAAGCTGGTCATCTGATGGTGTTTATGCAGATGTGTGTTGGTCCTGGAATAGCTCTGTGTCCTTATCTAGATCCAGCCAGCCACAGAAGATTTACATTGTAAAACATTGACTTTTATGACCTGAAACTTAAAAAAGAAATGTTGCCTTAAAATGCTCATCTCCCTTAAATGATTATATAGTCAAAGCTACTCTCATTAGCCCTATATTCTAATAAGCTGACTTCCCTATGCTATTAATGGAAACTGCAGACTTTCACCCAGGAGGAAAACCTATGAACAGTTTATGACGACAACACTTATTTGGCTGCTGGCAGCAGATAATAACTCGTAATTACTTTCTTACTGTACATTATAGTTACTGTTCCCTTTATGTCCCCTGAAGCTGGGTCGGGGTGGGACTTATTTTTAGCCCCCAGGAGTGTCATGCCTCAGACTAGCCCACTTGAGTTCACATTCTACTGGAGATATATAATTATAGCTTTTCTATGTAAGTTCGCTACAGTGCACTTTTCTCCACAGTCTGGTTATTTACACTCACTGCCTCTGACACTAAATCAAATTTTAAAAAATGAACTGTTAAAATTTTCAGCACAAGTCCTTCCTCCCTACAAAACAAGTTGGAAGCGATAGGAGGTGAATCTGGCAAGCAAACACACTGATAAATAATGTATTGTAAATTATATAAAAGATAAATTATATATGATATAAATGATCTGATTCTGGTAAATGATAACCTCTCTCTGCTGTTCTTTTAGAGTTTTAACCCATCACATGTTTTCGTCAAATATATACGAATCACGCTGTAAAAGATTTCGTAAGAAATCAAATGAACCCATTCATTAGAGCACGCTGTATAGGGATCTCTTAATATTAATATACTGTGTCTTGGAAAAGGTCCACTCACATAGTATCCCGCCATGTATTCATTAACAGCTATTTTCTCACATTTTCCTTCATGTGAACACCAGAGGAGGTAAATGACAGCAAACAGACCAATCTATCATCCTCATCTAAATATATCAAGGCTGTAAAAGGATTCTTTTTGATCCGATCCCCTGCAGTTTAGCAGCATGGCTAACAAAGAGAATATAAGCTATACTCGAGAATCTATATGATTTGTTTTCTTGCTCTTGCCCTGTCACTGAGCTGTGATTTCTTCAGCAAACTAAACCCAAAACTGGACACAGCTACAAGATGCTTCACGCTTGATTCTTGATAGATCCGAGGGCCGCGGGGCATGGAGCCAGGTGGAGGGCCGGGCGTTTGTGGCAGAGCAATGAGGTGGCAGGTGTTGTGTGGTCTGGCAGGAGGAGCCCGGGCCGCCTGCCTGTGGGTGCTGATTGACAGATGGGTAAAATAGTGAACCATGTCTGGAGAATCCCCGCCGCGTGATGGATGGAGGTGTGACCGAATAGCACCGGAGCACACTTGGATGCAGGGCATTAATCTGGTTTGACAGAGGAGGAGCGGGCGCTGATTCTGCCAGCTAATGTTGATCTAGGGCCGGTTTTTAATCTCGTACAGGTTTCTCCTCCATGAATAAGTTTATCAATTCATCTCATATTATAACAATGTATTTTCTTGGTGACATTTCAAACTGTTTTCTATACAACACTACACATGGACTACATCCATCACTGAGCTAATTCAGACCATGAGTTCATCTTATTTCCCCAATTGAGGGGGAGGTTTTTTTTTTTTTACTTTTGTTTCCAAAAACTAAGCTGTTGGCAGCATTTTTATCATGTTATTGTCATTCATCAGGGTATGTGTTCCATCCATCAGTTTAGCCATCCACACAGACAGCTGTTTTCTGATTGCATGGAGGCTTTCAGGCTACTAAGTATTATAGCAGAAATCAAACCTGACAAGCCAGCATCAAATCCAGTGACAACACTTCACTAGTGGCTTGTCACTTATTAACCGATCAACCAATCAATTAATGGCATATGCTAAATAGAGAGGCTTACATGACATGATAGGAGCTATATCACCTGCTGGCTTGCTACACGTGCTTTTCAAAGGTTTAAATTTAAATTCACTTGTTGACATTTTCTGAGTGTCGCAAATTAAAATCTCTATCTCAGATGCAGTTTGCCCGAGTGGCACGTCTTATTCCCTGGATATAAACAATTATTTCTGTTAGACAGAATGAGACAAACTGTATGTCTGCACATGCACATAGATAACACAAACCTGACAGAATTTTCCACCTAGACTATGACAATCTTATTTCTGCTGGTTAGAATTAGTTTATTTGAATGTATAGGTTGCATGTTTACAACTCCATCATTTTGCATTATGCTGTTGGTAATATTTATGTGGAGTTTAACACAATTTTCCACTGTCTAGGACAAATATTTCAGTTTTTTATTCCTAAAACAAACCGACAAACTAACCTCTCAGTTTAGAGAGAATAAATGAGTGCAAATCTAAATAAAGCACTGAATAAAATATAGACAAATTAAATCATATTTTGTTTCTGCTAGAGGTGTTCGGTGCACGTCATGCAGCAAGCAATAAACAAACAAATAGTCCCCATTGATTTTTGGGAATGTTTTCGTGTTATAGCTCTTCTCTTAGGTAAAAGAAAATTGTTTGAGTGGTTGAAAGCACTCTTATAAGAATATAAGAAAAAAACAGCTTGTCTTTGCAGTCGTTTGTGGAACTACAGATGTACCTGCTTCCTGTATTGGAAACAGACATTTCTTCTACCTGTTTGTTGTTATTCTGGGGGCAAAAGCCATGATGGAAATGTCTGTGCATCAGCCAGCATGTTTCTGGAACTGATGACAAGTACAGTATGAGGATGTGTAAATATATATCCTAATAATTACATGCCAAAATTAAATAACTGGAATGTTTTAAAGGTGGTATTGCCAATAAATTAAGTTGGGAAATACAACATTTGCTAAATTAAACATTAATGATGGTATAAACCATGCTTATTCCTGCTCAGAATACAGACACAGAGACATCATTTTGTTTGTTCAACATATACGTATAAATAACATTTAAGCCTCTATGTACATGCAAAGAAACACATGTTTTAATTAGAGAAACAAACGATATGCATGTATTTCATATCATCAAATTAAAATATGATCTTACAGATCATGATATTTATATATTAGATTATTATATGTTTAAGAATTGTGTCGTTTGTGTATGTTTAGTGAATCTTTTGTGTTTGTTTATTTTCCTTTAATGCCAATAAATGCATTGTAGAAAAAGGCACACTTTTTTACTTTTTTTTTTAAAGTACATTGATTTTTATTTCTTCTTACAACCTTTTAATTTGGTGACATCTCTCCAGTTTTTGGGCATGTGCCAGTGTAATTGTACATAGCACAACACCTGTACTTATATAGTGTGATCATTGAGCACACCTGAGTTAGAGCGGATTGGGATGGCTAGGAACATGTGGCGCATCTGGCGTTCTCTTTTATCCGTAAAAAATTAACAGAAAACAAAAGAGAATTTTATGTTCCTACACGGGGTTCAATTTTCCTAATAACAATATGATTGATTTGACAAAGCCGCTCATCATAACAAATCCACAAATGTGCTCTTTCCTGGTCCTGCCAGTGCCGACAGAAGGTCTCTCAGCAGGTTCTGTTTCTAACAGTTCACCTGTCTCCTGAGTGGGATGGATGCGCCTTGATCAGCGAGCTCGGCAGATGGGGATTCCCCAGGTGCATTTGAAAGGATATGGAGCAGATGAGTCAGTTTTATTAATTTAAATTTTGTTCATGAGTGGCTTAATCATGTGAAAAAACACGTTTCATTACACTCCCTTGCTGTGTTTTGCACATGCTGGCCAACATTGTTGAGCAAACAGTGAATATCAGTTGCCAAAGGTCACATGGAGCCTGTGCTGTGATGTCGGAAAAGTGGCAGGTTAGACGCAGCGGCTGATGTAGCAGCTTGTGTATATTTATGTCCAATTATCAACCAGTGAAGAAAGCAGTTTTCATCAGTTATTATCTTGTCTGTCAGTGTGCTGGATGGCCCAAACACTTTCTCCAGCTGAATGAAAACAAACCTGAAAAACAATCTTTTTGGTCTTCCAAAGTTTTTCCCAATTTCACAAAAACATCATGGCTCCCTGTCTACAAATGTCAAACCTGCAGCAAGAAACCCAGGGGGAACATTTGACAGTGACCTTTCGCTTGAAAAACAAGTTACACAAGTCGTTCAATCATGTTTTCATCAGCTGAGGAGCATCGCAGAAATCAAGTCTTTTTCTCTTTTGGCCTGACCCCGAGAAGGTCGTGGCCTACATGTGTTTATCTCATCTTGGTTAGATTATTGTAATGCACTGCATTCAGGGTTAAACTGGAAAAAGAAGTCTCACTCCTTGAGCTGGTGCAAAACGTTGCTTTTAACAAATACTAGTGGAGAGGATCATGTCACTCAAGTTTAATTCTCTCTTCATTGGTTTGCATTAAGTTTTACATTTGATTTTTAGACTGTTCACCATTGGTTTACCTCCATGTTATATTGGTGTGTTGCTGCTTATATGTGCTGGTGGACACATGGTGCTTTCTTGTAGAAAATGCTGCAAAAGTGCCCTCTCTGCCCCTGTGATATATAAAATATGAAACTGTGCTCTCTAGGGTGGGCTTCCAGTCAGGTAAACAAGATATAGTACTGTATGAGCTGCACCACATGCTAGAAAACTTCTTGTATACCACAGTTGGATAAATTCAGGCTCAGTTCAGCTCTGAGTGACTTTATGACACTCTGATCCTGGTTCCATGTAGCTTATTTATTCAACAGAGGCTTATCCCAATAAGATGTATCTTTTAGAAACAGTCCACTGAGAGCTGACAGAAGGAAAACAATACAGGAGAGATATGAACGTGCAACCTTCAGACTTTAAAGCTAATTCTCTACCTCGTGCACTGTGTTTCTCTGCAGCTTCTCTGATGGAGGTGAAGTGTCTGCAGCTTCGATAACGTCTTTCTCTGTCTGGTTGTTTGCTTTAATCAGCGCTGAAGATGTCGAACCAGATTCAAATGAGCTAGGGAACGAAACAGGTAAGTCCATGTGATCAAGCTAGCTAGCTTAACTACCCAGTCAGACATTTACCATTTTATGGGAAAAGTACAGGGGAACATTTGAACTGTCAACACCCTTGTGCCCCAGAGCTCACAGCTGGTTCCCTTTTTATTTCATTTTTTTTTCACCCTTGTCCCTCAGACAGCCTGAGTCCGGCGACTGCCCCTGTAAGCCAGAGAGCAGCCTCAGATCCTCAGGCAGGGCTCTGCTGTCTGTTCCTAAGTCCCCGCTAAAAACTAAAGGGTTTCTGAAATCATGACCTCTCAGCTTTGAAACACCCTGCCTGCAGATCTGAGGCTCGCTGAATCATTGAGATGTTTTAAATCACTTCTCAAAACTTCTCTTTAAACTAGAAAAGAGCTCTCAGTAGAGTGCAGATCTCTGCCTGGTGTTTAGAATCTCCTGCACAGCGCAGCCTCTGATCCACCCAAACTCCATTAAGAAAATAAACACTTTAAAAGTTGATTGCTTGTTGTCTTGCAGACAAAGTGCCTGACAAAGTATTAAATCAGACTTTTTACACATCTGCATCATGTTGTAGTTATTTCTGTATACTTTTGGTCCATTTATTTACTATTAAATATGTCTATTTCAGCTGTTTTTTTACTTTTATTTGGCAGTACAATACACATGTTAAATTACAGTTATATTCAGCTAAACTGCATAACGTTTATTTTCTGGCTTTCCTGTATTATTTCCATTCTGGGTAAATCCAGTTATGACACCAACATGAAATGCTAGTTGAATTGTGGAGACCTTTTCCCCTTTGATCCAACCTACCCTTCCTCACCACAGGCATCCCAACCAACCAGCAGGAGTCACTACCGCAGCGATGAGGACATGATCACTGGCACATGTGTTTGATCAGGATGAAGGTCAGTGCAGTGATGAGTAAGTGCTTGTTTCTATATCATCTGCTCTCATTTCAGAAGAGATCTGATTAGATCTTTATGAAGGTATAGACACATGACCAGAATCTATGTGAATCAAAATAAAACACACCAGTGTCCTTCACTTAATACTACCATATGTCACGTTATTACTAATGCAGTAATCCAACTGTAAAGCTTGGCCATAACCAATCAAAGTAATAGACAAAACAAAAATCACAACTATTAAATTAGCTTAATGACCAGCTCATATCATCAGCAAAGTGAGCAGTTCAGTCGGTCAGAAGTGTCATTCATACTCTTGATTATATTTTGATTTGCTCCCGACTCACACACTGCATTTTTAATAGGGCTTCCATATTTGCTGCAGATCACCTCAAGATCAATATTAGTTAGATTAGCCCCCTCAGCTCTTCTCTCCCTCCAGTCCTCAATACATACAGCGGGTATATCTCGGTCATACATTTTTTATTCTCAAATATTAAGATCAATCAGAATCTCTTTACTTTAAAACTATTGAATGGACTCAAATGAAAAGGTCGTACTTATAACAGCGGATCTGTTCAGCTTTCATATTTTACTGTAGGCTTGTCTTGCCAATGTGTTTCTCCATTTGTAAGTCAGTGAATTGGCTCTTAGTCTTAAAGGCATACTATGCAGGATTTGTCAGCTGCTATTTGTAAAGATACCATTCAAAGGCCCGGCTCAGCAGGCAAAGAGAGACAGATAGCAGTGGTGGTCAAGCAAGCTAGAGAGTAAATGAAGAGAGGGAGCAGCATTGAAATAAAGTTATTTTCTGATTGTTTCGTGGCTGTTACATTCTAAATAATAAATAAACATGCTGCCACTGCTGTATGATCCTATCGGAAGATGCCATATTGCTGGATTTTGTGAAGTGTTTGCTTCATCCTGTGTGTGGCGCTTGATCCTGCCCGCTAGGCAAACCAAGCATCCACCCTCTGGGCTTAAAAATAAAGACAACACAAAAAAAATGGGAAAAAACTGCAGTTTCTCAAATGGCCACTTGAGGCTGACTCCAAAAGCGAGTCGATCTCCATAGAGTCCCATGTAAAAATGTCCAACTTTACAGCAGAAACAAGCATGTTTACAGCATGGTATGAAAATTGTTTTGGTCAATTTTAACTTGTGATTTCTGAATTTTCACCATTGATCAATTCAGCTATTTCAATTTCAGCAGATTAGTCTTACAAATTGCTTTTGTTTTAGTCTCTAAGATACCAAACGTGTGGATGGTATTCAGGCTTAAAATATGGTTAATTAAAGAAGTTCCATCACAGGTAATGTGTTTCAGTAACCAGGCTTCATTCCTGCCTTAGCTCACCCACACTCCACCAGAGCCACTACATTGAGCGCCACATAGTTTCTTCAGTAACCAGTGGGTGGCATCACAGAGAATATGTCAATATTTTATAGTGTATGGGTCAAACAGTCACACCATGACATCCTGACATAGAGCAGAGGAGAGAGACAGATACATATGTAACCCGATTGCTTTCTTTTCATATCCTCGTGACCTCACCCACGCTCCTTTAATGGCTGGAGGTTACACACTTACTGCCTAAAAGTTGACGCCCAGAGACATCCTGGACACAGCAAGAAGAAAAGAGAAAATAAAGGCAGGGGGCAGGGTCTCTTCAGATATAGACACTACCATATATTTCTTGTAGGTCACAATGTGTGAGATTGTGACCTACAAGCCTTTTCTTTATAGTCTTCTGCATAGTATCCCTCTAAACTTTAAATTTTGGTGAAAGCGTGCATATAGCAGGTATATTTTTAGCAAGAATTTTTTAACAGCATGATCGTGTTAAACGTGTCTACTCACTTCATAGGCCACATGTTCTTACACAGTGGCAGAATAATGTCACGCAGACTTTGCTTTATTAAGTTAAGAGTGGGCAATAGGGTCTTGCTGCTTGTCCCTCACTGTGTCTACCTCTAGCCTCCCACCCACTATCCATGTTTGTATGTTTGATCCCAGCTGGACTTTGTGTCATGCAGGAATGAACTTTACCCTTGCACAAGATTCAATGTTTTCTGACGACACTGGACCATGAGCCATCTGTGTCTGATGTGCTGGGTGTGGACAGAAGCGAGTGGCCGTGTTGGGACTACTGAGCAGGATTAAACTCACTTCATTTGTTCTGAATCCGCTGCATTAAGGGTGTGAAAGTAGACAGCTGTATATTAAAATTGATGAGCGCACTGTTTATACAAGTCTTGCTGAGTTTTGATTTATTTTTCCGCTACCCACTCACTTCCTATATGCGGTATCAACCAGTGACTCTCATTAGTATTCCCCTCAGTGTTTCCCTTTCATGCCCTTCTGTGCAGGCAAACATGCAAGCTTCTTAATAGCCAAAAGAGAGAAATTCATTTTGATCTTTTTTTGGTCAAGGTGACCCTGTGTGTGTCATTGGGTATCCATCTACATACAGACATTTAAAGATTGTCAGTCAAAAATGTTATTTTTCAAATTGCATTAAGCAAGATTCCTCACTCTTCTGTTATTGACACACTTCATTGACATGTTAGGCACATTGACAGCTGGACAGCAATCTATGACACAGACAGGCACATGTGACTGTATAGCTGCGCACATAGAACAGCACACATTTGCTTGTTACTTGCAATGTTTCCTTTGTGTCTTCTATTTTGCACCATCAAGCTGATCAGATGGTGCGGGATTATAAAACAAATCCTAATGAATGCACAAAGGAATCTGACTCAACTGCCAAAAAAAAGAAAAGAAAAAAACACAAGGCCACCCAGCTTTTTTCCAAATACAAATAATAAAATACAAAAATTTAAATATGAATAAAGCTAGACACTACCTAGACACAATCTGGGGATAGAAACACTCTAGCTACAATGCAACATCAGGCCAGGTGGTGTAAAGTCCTGCTTCCAACCCCTATACTTTCATCGCAGAGTATCCTCATGCAACAGTTGTTGTATGAGCTCTGACTGTTCTATTTACCATTGTTGTCAGGACTCAGATGGAGAATCAGGGGCAGATCCGAATGACTTGCTGTGAAACGATTTATTTCAAAAACAGAAACAGTCCGGCAGGCAAAACAAAGTCGAGTCACAGGCAGGGTTCTAAACAGGCAAGCAGGCAGATAGGATACAGGCAGATAATGAAAATGACAAAAATGACAGGCAGAAGACTTGGTCCAAAAACAGACGATTAATTCTAAAGAAACTTTAGAATTAATCTAAAGAAACTTTAGAATTAATCTCATCAACATAGTACACACCACGACGATCTGACAAACTGAACTGAAAAGGCACCATGTCTTACTCAAACTGATTGGCACACAATGAGAGACAGGTGAACAAAGACATTGCGGGAAAGGAACAAACACATGACTATTTTTAGTTTTAAACATGTGGTTAATGTTGTGAAACAGAACTCCTTGGTTAGGTTGAGAAAAAGACAATGATTATAAAAATAACTACTTCTGTACATAACTACATGATTTAGTTATGTAGTGATGTAGAACATTGTGTAATAGAGTATGGAGGTTAACTTATAAGTTAACTAACATCGGAACTTGAAATAGTTGACTTTTGATTTCACACCAATAAAGTTTCCTACATAGTTGAAATTCCTGTCCAATCCTCCCTTGCAGACTTTTTCACTCTTTATACCATGTCCTGTCATAACTACTACAGTCACTAGAGGTCGCCACCTAACAAAAAAGTAAATTTAGGTCGTTAAAAGCTGCAGACAAGTATGTGGATATATACAAATTATAGTGCATTTTTCTATTTATATAGCTATAATTCAGAAAATTAAATGAGAACCGTCTGGTAGGCTACCTAGTTCAGACCACAGTCATCTTTGAACTTGGCTTTCATTTTGATCTCAGCTACACACCTGTAAATTTGACGACATTTTGCTCACTATGGAGTTGACAAAAATGGCCCATAAACAGATATATAAACACCTGGAAAAGTCTCAAAAGCTGAAAGCAATACCAGTGATTGGATGTCAGGGCTGCTATATGACCTCACTGCCACAAAGACAAAGGGCGGGTTGGATGAAAAGCTGACTGCATTTAAGCAAAAACCTGAGTGAAGGTTTCCTTTATAGCTATATCAGATTGCGCGCACACAAAAACCACACACTGTCAGTTAAGATCTAATTCTACCTGCTGCCAAAGCCATTAATCAGGGAAAACTGTGTGATGAGTCTGCTTGGAAAGTTGATATAGTACTGTTCTCCGACAAAACAGTAGCCAGGGACAGAAATGAGACGGCCCTGAACGATTCATTTCAACTTCTGGAGGAGGTGAGAGCCAGATATTTGATATTATTTCAGAATGAAAACACAGATGTAACGACCGATGCTCAGCTGCTTGTTTGTATTCTGTGTTTCACTGAGGAGCATTTGGTGGAAATAACAATGTTATGGTCATCATCACACTAATTTTTGTCAAAATTCCATCTATATACGTGTTAAAGTTTGTAGAGACTTATTAAATGTGTTTACAGATCAGGTATGGACTTAACTGAGGTATTAAAAATGATTTCCTGAAGATGAATGAATACCTTCCACATTTCCTCTCTGATAAAAGGTGTAATGATTGCTATCTATCTCCAAAATTACTCTCAAAGATGTGTGAAATTAACCAAGAACACATTGCTCATTGCTTCATCTTCGCATTAAAGGCATCTGCCGCACTGATTCCTGTAATTTCCTGTGATGACTTTTGGTGCGTGATGTGATGGCTGTCTGGATTAGTTGTGCTGTCTCTGATTCTAGTTGTTTGTCCCTTCATTATCATCTGTTTCCTCGAATAGATCAGAGCAGATTGGAGCCGGCCTTAATCTGAGAGATCCACATTGCTAAGGCAGCTGCTGGCTGACCAAGAGGTTGGCACTGCCACCACCTTGTAATGACCACGACAGCTGGTATGGCACAGGCTCACATCATAGTGTTTGAAGACACAAGTGTGCTGGATCATTCCACTCATAGTGATGAGCATTACTCTGGATGGCAAACCATTCGTGATACTGGGCTTACTGTGAAAGCGCGTGCCAACGCATTGTGGAAAAATGTGATTTTTTAGAATCAATCATGAGACAAAAAATACCATCACCGACATTCTAGTCATCATATTTTGTTTGCGCTCTTCATACATTTAAATCACTTAAATCCTTTTTTATCATTTCCTGTGCGATCCTATTCTTTCCTCCTCTTCTTTCCTTTTCCTTCAGTACAGATCCTCTCTTGGAGTGTGTGGTAGCAGATGCTCCCAGGGCTAAAATCTGGATGGATTACAGTATCTAACAGATGCTGCTACTGTTTCCCACCAGCCACGGTGGCTACCCCAAATCAAGCAGAACGCAGCACTGCATTTGTGCAAACACTGTACAGTATTTGTGTCACAAAGGAGCAGTCACTCAAGGGCTGTGAATATTAAAGACTAAAGTCCTATATCAGGCTTTTGTCATTCACTGTTTGTATTTACGCCTGTGAAAAACACTGCAACCTCTAGTGGCCATAGTAATTACAGCGGAAAAAAAGAGGAAGGAAGTGAGGCGATGTAAATAAAAAGGAAAAGCACCTTTAGTGTGGTAGTGGATGAGTCAAACAAACACAAGGCTGTGACCCAGGAGACCAGTGTTTGTAAATGGTAAAAGGTAAATGGACTGCAATTGTATGTCGCCTTTCAAGTCAAACCAACCACTCAAAGTGCTTTTACACTACAAGTCACATTCACCCATTTGAACACACATTCATACACTTAGGGCCGAGGCCACAAGGCAAGGCAGGGTGCCACCTGCTCACAATGTAGACTGCTATGACCAAGGATCTAATCACCGACCCTCTGTGGGGGCGTCTGCTTTACCATCTGAGCCACAGCTGCCTGAGTGTATCCAAGAGTCAATGTTTTCATTTTGAGTTAACCTATAGATCCATATGTAGATTTGTCATGTTCCACCATACATACACAACTGCATCAGGTAATCATATATGGTAGTAGTTATTTTAACCCAAACTCTTTTAACCCAACCTTTTTTTTAACCACGTGTGGTGCCCTCTAGTGGTTATTTGAAGTAAGGTTACATAGTATAAAGAACAGTAATATCTGCTTTGGTTCGAAGGCATGGGTGAAACAAACACAGTATTTTAGCCCAGGATACGGGGGTTCAAGTCCTTAGTGAAAACTAAAGACAACATTGTTATTTTAAGTTGTGACATTGTAATGTTTCAAGTCACCTACATGCAATTATCATAACTACCATACTTTCCTCCATCCAGGACTAATCATATTTACGCTAAAGTATCGTTTCCTAAGCCTAAACATGTAGTTTTGTTTCCTAGCCCTAACCATGTAGTTTTGTAGCCTAAACCTTACCCAACTACTACCCTCTAACAAAGTTAACCACATGGTTAAAACTGCAATTAGGTGCACAGTTGGGTAGGAGGACGTGTTGATCTTTTGCTACCAGGCGCTAATTCAGGAAACACTCCTGTGGATCCGATTAGAGAGTAGGAACAAACAGCTTATGTGTCCATATGGTTAGGAGGACTTGAATGTCCACATTTTGTGAGATATTATACCAGCCGTTCATGAGAATATGTCCAATATACTGAGGATGCAGTAGTAAGACAGCCAACATTTATGGAAAATCTGATTTGTATTACATGGATTCCTGTGGTAAAGATCAAATTCAGAAACAGAGTGTAGTCATTAGAATTCAGCGTTGCCTTAACATCTCTTTGAACACTACCTTCTGCTTTCTTAGTGCAGCTTAAAGCCTCCTGCAGTGGTAGTGGCTGGATGTGGTGAAAATACAATTACAAAACTCTGTTCTGATCTTAATACTTAATCCAGATCCCCTGCACCCAGCTCCCTGACAGCCCAGTCCAAGCAAACAATTTTTGAGGATCCTCCATAACTCTCTGCTCTTTTCCAACCTTTCAATTCTTTTCCTTTTGTTTTTCTCGAGGAAAACAGTTTACTGGAGAATTGTGTGTCAGACTTGCTGGTTTCTGCACACCAACCCCTCTTGTTAGGCATTGTCCCAAGGCTCTTCTTGACTCTTCACAATACTTAGGGAGGGTACACACTCATAAAATGGCCATTTACTGCCACACTCACTCACTAATCTGAGACACAGAATAGCTCATTCATATTCATACCTAATTTACAGATTTGAGGATGTGGAATAATGGCTGAGCATATAGAAAAGACATCACAACAACACTTCTTATTAAACTATGTCCTCTCTACTATTCAGACTCACTAAAAGAGCAGTTAACAGTTTCTGTCCTCTCTCAAGGGTATGCAAAACTCTGCAAAACTGAGAGAGACTATCTGAGTTATTCAATCTAAGAGATACAATATTAATATAAAGGATGCACGATGGCTGGGCCAGCATTGTTTGATTCTGCATCCCTGAAATAAACAGTGCTTTATTCTAAGAAAAGGGCATGGAAATATTAAGTTCAAGAGGGTTATGTATTTATATATGTATACATATGTATACATCTATTGTATGTACAAAACAAGATGTTTTCACAATACAAAATAATGAAACCAGGAAATTAAGGATAACCTTTACAATATGTACATCCTCCCACTCAACAACAAATAACATGCATATTTATGAATAATTCATATTGTAGGAGTGGAAAAAAGTACTTTATTATAGTATTTTGGGAAATTAATGTTGATGACATGCTTTGAATAGAAACATGAAGGATATATGGTGCTTCATTGCAGCATTTTTGTTAATGAAAATTGCATTAATAAGAACAGATATTAGTCTCACATTGAAATAATATTTGTAAGGGTGTCATGGTCAGGTGGAGAAGAGGACGGTTGAATTGATTTGTTTTCTACTTCGACGACCTCAATTTCAGTGATACGACTTGTAATTTCTGTTCTGAGTAGTTTTCAAAAGAAAAAGAACAAATGATCGCACATTCGTAGCCTTGATGCGAAACTTATTTTAATGAATCACCAACATTTCCAAAGGTTTTACAGATATGTTTAGATGCCTAAATGTGGTTTTAATTGCATAAACACTTCCACTTTGTTGTGACATTTTTTGGTGTTCTGAGGTCCAACTTCAAAACATACACTGACATTATTTTAAGGGTGATAAAACACCATCAGAATATGTTGTAGTATATATAAAGAGCAATTAGTCCAATGTAGCGTATAGACATTCACTTAAGTACTTTAATATCAGCTAGCAGCAGGATATACTGGACATAAAATCGAACTGGAGTAGAAAAAATGGTACATTTGCTTTTGTGTGTTAACTAGAGATCACCGCCTTTTCAATTATATATGAATCTTCATAAAGATGCAAAGAAACTCTAGAAAAAGTCAATAAAATATGTTCAACATTACCGTATTTCCTTCCCAAATTACATATTTAGGCAGACATAATGTATTTGAGATGATTATAAAAAATTATCTGCTGACTTTCCACTGCTAAGCACCATATTTTTGATATTGTGGACTGAAGCTGCATATTGCGTATTCCACTGTAGGTGCAGCATGTAGCTATAGTGCCTGAGGGTTCATATGATGAACTGTCATATTGTGCTTGTCTGTACATTTCATATGAACTGTAAAATGTATAATGCATAATGGAATAAATTCAGAATCTGGAGATATTGTTGTGATTTTCAACAAATCCTCTAACACATTATGGTTTATTGTTCATACTAGACATCTATATACCGGTAGGGTATTTAATCTGGATTGTGGTCACAGTTTTTAAATATGTGGTTCATGTTGTAAATATAACAAAAGTACTTGGTTAGGTTTAGGAAAAGATTATAGTTTGGGTTAAAGTAAGTACATTTGTAGCATAGCTCACATTACATAAACGTTTTAAGTACATTAAGTTGATTTATGTATTTAAGTTAAAATAAGTCAGCATTGATTTTTGGTTTCTTTTACATTGGGCTTTAAAAGGACAAAGTCTACAGTTAACTACCAGACTCATTTATGCAGGTTGACTCTAAATGACAACAGTAACTCTTGATTATTCATGGGACAAAGTCTGGCTTTTGTTTGACCCTTCCAACGCCCAGAGCAGACTGTTGCACAATTACATAATTTACTCTAAGCATCAAATATTAACACAGATGGGTTGACATTACAGTCAATGGAAAGCCCTGTGCGTCTCATATGTACCCCAAAGGGTTCCTTGCATCACATGCCATGAGGGCTGTGACAAAGTGTCAGTATTTGACAAGTTGGAGTGAGAACAGGCCAGGTCTGATTAAGTGAGAGGATAAAGAGTGGGGGCAGGCGCCTTGGCTCACTCTCTGTTCCGGCCTCGAGCCTCTCAGCATGCAGCAGCAGTTTGGAGTTTTGACTAAATGATTTATGGTTTTTTTTGTGGTTAATTCTGCTTTATTTCTGTTACATTAAAGGCACTTTCACAGACCGACTCTCTTTTAGTCCACATCAGAGTGAAATTGATATTTTTGGTTTGTTTTGTATTTAGTCTGGTTTGCTTTCACAATGCAAAAACATGTTATTTTACCAAATAATAATAATAATAATAAAAAAGATTTGCAGAGGGGCGTGTCTAAAGTACCGAAATACTAAAAACTATTTCTTATCAGTGGGAAATTTGGCGTTGGAAAACAGGGAAATAAACAAAGCAAGATGGAGCCGAATGCACCATGAAATATTGCTGTCAAAGTTTTTTTAACCTGGACTCTCTGTGATCTATCATGCATACAAATCCTTTCTGAATAGGTTGATCATGAATAATATGAATGTCATTGTTTTTGTGGACTGTATGCGTTCTTCAGCTTACATGTCAAGCAAACATCTGCAATCCCCAGTGTTTTGGTTCGTGTAATTGGGTCTGATTATTTTCATCAAACCACACTAAGGTTCATTTGGAAACAGTCAGAGACCCCCTTTCTGAAGTGGTCTCAGACTGGTTGTTTTGGTCCGCAGTAGAGTTTGATTGGAGCTTTCACGAGCGACCAAACAAACAAACCGTTGAAAGGATTTAACACCACCAGATTTCAACTGAAACAGACAAAACTTCAGGTTGTGAAAGCATTCTAAGTTTGTTGGTTTAGGTTAGAAGGAAGAATCCAGATCCACTAGCCCTTTGTGTCACTCTGTGATTTCTTCATTTTGTTCTTTTTGGTTGGCCCATTAGTCATGGTTTAGACTTAGTTGTGTTGATTTGTTTGTCAGTACTTCATGTTGTTCAAAAAATAAATTGAATGCTGTTTTCTTGACTCTTATGATTATGTTGGAACACTTGACAAGAGCCTTTCTGGGCGCCTTTGCAATAGGAATGGAATTTTTAGAGACCAGACTGGGAGAACGTGTCCTGCCTGTCTGATGGTTCTCATCCAGAACTAAATATTCAGTGCAGATATAGTATATTATAGCACAGATCTGTACTGCATGCACCCAATAAACCAGTATCTGTCAGCTTATCCATGTATGTTTAGGATCTATTTGAATTGGATGAGACAAATCAGATGTATTGGATGTGAGAAATCAAAGATATGTGTGATGCGTCCTGAATATAGAGCAGAAAACAAGGGGAAATAGACAGTGTAAAAAGAGAGGGGCTCTCAGAGGAGACTAGTAACACCTGTTTAGTTTATATGAACAGCTGTCCCGGTGGCAACCTCTGGGATCACGGAAGCCCGCAGGCTTCGGGGATCCTGAGTGCAGTTCTGTCGTAAACATCTATAATATATGCACTGACGGTGTGTCTTAAAGCTCAGAATACAGACAGTAAACCTAGGTGAGACACACATCCTTGCACTGATCTTTATTTGTCCTCATTTCCCTCATCCCCATGATTGATTTCAATCACAGTATGTCTGTTGTGAAGCTGGTTATCTGAAATACTGATTGCAATACAGCTCTTTTATCACAGATGCAGTTTTATGCCCATTCCCTCTGAAGTATGAGTCATTGAACGCTGACAGTTATGGAGGGAGACAATTAAAATTTAATGCTATTGCTAATTCACTCAAAGAATGATTTCATTGGAAACTTTTTAGAAAGGATTAGCTCCAAGTCATTGTACTACGTGATCTCCTTATACGTTCTTAAGGATATGCATGAAAACAAGCTGCATATTTTGACAGCAGTTTAATAATGAACATCTTGATGATTTCACACTGTTTTTCTAATTTCAACCTATATGGCTTCACAGGTTAATTGGATCTTTTAACTCTGTATCCTTTCTGAAAACCAAGATGTAACACCCACCACATGCTTACCGTACTGAGGGGTCTATTAATTCAAATTTCTTGTCAGGAAATGTAATTAATTTCCTTGTTAATAATCAGCAGCCTTGGTGATCACCTCACGTGTTTAATTCTCACCTTTGAAAAACGGTGTGAATGACAGCTAGACCTATTGCTAAATCCCCTCCTGTTCACATACAGTACTCACACATATTGCAGGCATAATTTGCTGCTTTACATTTAATGAAGTCAGTGGTTTAAGTCAGAATCTCTGGCAGATGTGCCATGAGTTTGTTTAATTTTGTCAAAAATAGATCTCTTGTATGACGGTTTTGCCGACTCTTTCTTTCCTAACCTCCACTTCTCCCCCTCAAACTCTCCCCAAGTACCACGTCTCACTCTGACTCACCATCTGTGACTCACCAATTACAAATGGCTCCATAATCCTTATCTATCATATCCATTCATTGCAACTGCCCCCAAGTGTTTTCTCTTGTTTCCCTTTCTTCTTCATCCAAGTTGCTCTTTGTTTCCTCTCCATTATTGTTTTTCTCTGTTTCTGAATATCGTTGCATTGTTTTGTCTTTGCATTAGAATGAGATACTTCTGAGTTAGGTCTGGAGCTTGGGTGCATGTTCATACATATATATTTTCATCTAAAAACCTATATATTTATTGTATATCACGTGCATGCACAAATGCATGTCAAACCGTGGATTGGAGCCAAATCGCCAGAGTAGGTTTGCTACATTGTGTGCTCCTCATTCCCCTGTGGAGGTTCAATCAGGTGTGACTCATGGTGAATAAAGGCTTGGAGGACAAATGGAATTCACAGTGAGCCGTCATGCTGACAAGCTTGTCATCTTCTTCTCCTATAATTGTCTTTCCATGTCTCAGCAGGTCAGCAGAGATGCAGCTGAATGCGTAGTGTTGCATTCATGTCTCCCTTTCATGTCCAAGGAAGGATTCTGCAAAGATGAGGAAGAGGGTTTGATCGTACCTTCAGATCCTGTTCATCGCACACAGAGGTAAATGAGCTCGGATTCAGACTATTAAAGCTAAAATGCACATTTATTCTAATTTCCCACACAATATTAAGTCATTTTTTTCACACTCTGGCCTCTGGTGAAACATTTCATCATTAAAATTCATCCTAGCTAGATTGTTTTTGCACTCTCTCTGATTATAGTAGCTTTAAAATGTAACATGTGGCAGGTGCAAACAATTTTGTGTTTGATCAGAACCACAGACTGTATAAAAGAAGTCAGTCTAGCTAACATGACATCACACATTTGTCACCGCCTACTGTTTTTAAGCCTGAAATTTGACTTTTTTAGAGCCACAAGTGACCATATTTGGATGAGAGGGTGGAGCTGGGGAAGTTTCACGCGGTATCAGCCCAGCGAGGCCAGGTAATGCTAACACTTGTTACCTATTTGTATCCATAAATTACATTAAATCAGGTATGAACTGTGATATATTTACAAATGTACTATCAAAAAAAAAGCCTCCTACTTGAGTGTTTTTAGTGCTGAACAAAACTAGACAATTAGACTTCTTTTTGCAACCAGATGAGTCGCCCCCTGCTGGCCATTATAAAGAATGCAGGTTTAAGGCACTCTGCACACATAAATACATGCTAATACACTACATTTGTGTGAAACTCTCTGTATTTTATTAATTAAATCACTACCGACAGTAAATCCCCCAAACACTGCTGAAAACTCAAATATCCTCCACTTAACTATTTAATTCTTGGCGGAGTTGCTTATACGAACTACGCTTAGAACCGTTTCTGAGACTCGTTTCCAAGCTTTTCTCATAAAAATAATAAAAATCCGGAAGTTTTTACCTTTACCAATCTAAGTGGTTCAATATAGGAGATTAGGAATATTAATTTAATTGCAAACAACTATTTGCAGTGTAATATATAGTGGTTTAATGGCATCCTGAGCAGAGAGGAAAGTTACACTCCCTCTGTGTGTTGTAATCTGAGCTACTCTGGTCTGTATTTGGATAGCCGTCATGTTACTGCATGTGAGTGTCATTCATGCCGGCGCGCCCATTTGTTTTGCTCTGAGGGGCTGGTGCTGTAGTGCGACATCTAGTGGTTCTGAAAGTCATGAATTAAACCTTTAAACATCTTTTTGAGCTGTTAAAGAAGGCTGGAGGTCTCCAGAGCACACACACACAGAACTAGGATTAAATGTGCAAAACTGTTGGATTGATTAGATGTTTGCAAAATACATGTTTGAAATAAATAACTGATCATAACTTCAGCAAAGTGTTGTGAGGATACAGCCAGCTCTGATCAGGATCATATTTCAATACTCCCACATGATTTATAATGCAGCTAGATTTCTACAGAGAAGGAGTGAAAGCGAAGAGGACGAAATGTAGAAAGATTTTATCCAAGATGAAGATGATTTATGTACTAATTGAACGGAAAATGCTGTGCTGAGGAGTTTCTGGAGAGGAAACAGAGAAGACCTCTTTTTCATATAGGTTGACACGAATGAGAAGACTTAATCTTTGCCAGAAAGCTTTGAAAGAGTTGCCAGCATGATTGACAGCTGTCGATGTGTCTGAAGTGCAGATGATGAAGTGGGTTGGTTGCAGTGATATAATTAAAACATCAAAATGTAACCAATGTGGAAAGGAATAAACATCCATCCATTTTCTAAATCACTCATCCTGTTCAGGGCCGTGGGAAGGAAAGGCATTTCCTCCTAAAGATACTGCTGACTCAGAGTAAAACGACTGGTGTGATAACACTTGCTGACAGCTTTGTAACCCTAAAATCAGCATTTTCTGTCACTGCTTCTCGAAGACTTCAGCAGTGTTGAAAAGTGACTCAGTGAAAGAAATTACACCTCTAGATTTGATACCTTTTTACCGAGAGCGTAGGTTTCAATTAACATTGTTAGAGGTCTCAGGGTCCTCCCCAAGTGTTAAACACTTTTCCTGGATTCTTATAAACTTTTATGCACCAATTTCTGCCTCTTCTGCATCAATATATAGTGAAAAATGCCTTATTTATGTAAAAGGAAAACAAGAAATGGAGACACATATCTCCTTTTGGGACATAAATTGACGTGAGGCATGCATTTCACTATTGTGTGGATCATCCTGCAGTGGAGAATCAGTGCTACGCTGTCTCTAAACGAGGGACTTGCAGAGACAGTGACAGAGCAATACTGGTCAGAGAAAAGACATCAGACATGTCAAAATAACCAGAGCACATTGATCAGCTGTTGCCTCCTACATGTCTGGCAATAAGTATAACATTTGCACATTATGTGAGCCTTCCGATAGCATTCTCTCCTCTCTTCCAGCCAATCAAATGTCAGATTGTCTTGAAGCTGTAGCCTCTTGGAGGGCACATATTATCTAATATAACAAGTGAAAACCTCTGAAGAAAGTGCAAAAATGCCTTTAACCGGCATTCTTTCTCATGGCCAGCAGGGGGCGACTCCACTGGCAGCAAAAATAAGTCCACTTGGATAGGAATCTATGACAAAATTAACCTACTTCTCACTGGATTTCTTACCTCATTAAACATTTTCCTAATGAGTTCATGGACTGAATTACTAGTTCAAGTCTTCTTCAATACAGCACGATGTTCATTTTTTAAACAATGATGCCATTTAAAGTAAAATAGACGATAAAGCAGGGTATGCTTTAGGGTGTGGCTACCTTGTTATTGACATGTGTTTTTTTTCTTTGAAATTTGATCCTTTCAGTGTGTTTTCCGTTCATTAAAGTAACTAACTCAATCACTTAAAAATGTCCTGATTTGTACTGTTGCACTAAAACAAACTATCAGGGTTGGCTGTAACATTTGGAACAACAGAAGCCCCTGGCTAACCAGGCTAGCAAGCCATCACTTGTGTCAGCTGGTGGCTTAGACTGTTGTTTTCAAAATGCATCTTTGGTGATCGGATCACAAGTAGACAGATGAGACACATTCCTGTTTACACCTGTGTGTATCATGACATATTTTCCTGTTACGTCCTTGTTGTGGACACATCAGGACGCATCAACGTTTACACTACAAATATGAGGTTAAATGTGTCCTGGACCACCGCTGCAAGTGGTTTAAGTGATCCAATCACAATGCAGCTTTGACCCTGTTCACACTTGTATTTAGCGCTGTCCATTTGTGATCCAATCACCCAAGATGCATTTTAAAACCAAGTGTAAACAGGGTCACATTGTCAATTCCGACTTCCAATCCCACATAAATAGGTGAGTCCCAGTTACTACATTTATGTTGTTTTATACAAAGATTATGCAAACAACTTCCCTTCAATATGTATGGGGACAATTCTGTCCTCCCAAAATATTGGTGCATCAACCATGCATATAAAAAAATCTTGTTATGGAATGAGCACCACAGTAACATGCATGTTACTCTTTTTCCAAGAGAAAAAGGTTTTTAACTTTTAACTTTCAATAACTTTAAATACCACTGTCATCCTTTCATTATATTTGCACTCTAGTTCTACCTAACAAGGTTGTGTGAAAACTAAAAGCTTCTATAACACTTAAAACACTTGATTACAGAAAAAAAAAATCTCTCCCACTCTTCAATTTGTTCAGCAGGGTTGATGTTGCCAGCATTTCATGAAGCAACAGTAAAGACGCTCTTAGACCACTCAAAGGTGATTTAGTAGAAAGGTCAATAACTGATTACACTGTCCGCATCTTCACTTTCCGTCCAGCAGGTGCTTGTGACCTCTCCTTCTTCCTCTCACCTTTGACTTTCTTCCTTTCCTTTCTGCTCCCTGAGCTCCTTCCTCTCTCACACTCCGCCGGGCTGCAGCTCGCTCAGATGTTACCCCCCATGTTCTGCGCTATAGAGCTGTATTCATATGATGACTTGTGATCTTATGATGAAATGAATCCTAAATGTCTCCACTCTGCAGATGCCTGGGACGGTTCTCTCTCTCTCGGTATCTCTTTTTTTGTTAGGGACTCCTCTGCGTTGGTGGGATGATAATGGCCCACAGCTGTGCATCATCACAGGATAATCATTACCTCTGAAATCTATGCTAAAACAGATGCCCTACCTGACAAGTCCTGACAAGGCTTTCCTAATTTCAGCTACATATTGTCACTGTCAGTGCTGGATGAAATCCAAGCGGCCAGTGAATGCTGCATTATGTGAAGAGATTATTTTCCTCTCCTCTCTATTTCACCAACAAAGGTGAAATAAAACACATCACAGTTCCTTAAGAACTCAATTTCACAATCCAAAAGGGACTTAGTTGTATTATTTTGCTTTTTGTTCAAATATTTTTTGAATAAGTTTAATGTCATCAAGCATTTCCAAAACATCACTGTGTCCAGCAGCTGCTGACAGAAAAAAATCCTCCGCAGCTCTGCTTCATTTCTTCTGAGATATGAGTCATTTCACAAGTCAGGAAAGTAAAAAATACAGAAAAATAAAATGCTTTTACCAAACATCTCAAGACTTCTGAGGAGTTCGGATTGATTTCATCCTTGAGGATGTTTCTGATTTAATTTAGGCTCTGATAAGCTCTAAGAGTTTTTTATGAAACAGACTGATCCTGGTTCAGTTTGAGTGATTCATTGAGGCTTTTTACAATAAGAGAACTTTAAGAAAAAACCACAACCTTCAGACTGTGAGGGTCTTTCTTTACTACAGCTAAAGTACCCTGAGTGTGGAGAGATTTCAGTGTGAAACTGTTTCTCTGCAGGTTGATGAAAGTTTCTGCTCTTCTTTCTCTCTCTCTGGTTCTTTGTGTTTATCGCCTGTGCAGATGGTCGATTGGTAAAGGACACTGACTGGAGCCGTGGTGACGTCAGATCAAATCCAGATGAACTGTCGTCTTGCATAGTCAGACCTATCTCCGCAGGGCTATCAGCTCTGGAGAAAGGTCTGGCTGCACCTATTGTCATTCTGGGATAAGGGAGAAAGCCCCAGATGCAGCGACGGTGCCCTTGAAAATGGAGAGTGGAGTTAGCAGAAGGGAGATAGGAAGCAAACACTCTGTATCCACAGTGTGTCTATGGTTTCATACCTTCATTGACAATTACTACACATGTGCATTAGTGGTGGATGGGTCGAATTAACCTGGGACTTTCACACGGGAGATCGGGTTTGTGTCCCGCGTGAAAACTAAAGTAACAGACTTTTAACGTAACTTACGTATATTAAATTCCTAACATTTATTAGCAATTGTGTCCCAGACAGACAGAGGTGTGTGTGGCAGTTGTTATTGGAAATGACGCCCCGCGGGTGTCCATGCCGGATAAGGGTGGTGTGTTAAATGTTTACTGGATAACGGCAAACAATTAATCGTTTTAAGAATTTTACAGTTGTGTGAGACGTGAGATCTGATTGTACCCTCCGCTCACGTCCAAACTGATAAACGCCGAGTCTTTCGTAGAAATGATCGTAAGACCACTTTTTTGCCGTACGCACGTTTCGTAAATGAGGGCCATTATGTGCCGCCAGCGTATTTTACATGTCATTTTATGAGATAAGGTTGTCCATTAACCAAGTGTTTTGCAAGGGTTCATTTGAATGGAAAACAAACTTAAAATATAAAACTTTCACTTCAGTGTGAAAAACCCCTTCAATGTACAGAACAGCATGACAGATAACTACACCTTAATTTGTACAATAAAGGACCTGAATTTTCCAATTAAGATGCAAATTTGAAGTTAATTAATAGATAAATGAGTGGATTGATGTGTATAAGATGGGTTTAATTGGTTATAGTTTTTTAAAAAAAAAAAACTTTCTTCTGTCTTTTTCACCAATTGGTATTAAAGCCACCTTAGACGGTCTGCCACTGCAATTTACAAAGGCACTTGCCTTAGAATTGAAGCAGGTCCCTCCTGCCGGCTGCCCCTCAACCATTAGGAGAGGTCAACTGCAAAGGACAAATGTCGCCATGGGGTTCAGGAAAATATTACTTAACCCCTGTACTACAGATAAAATTAGATTACGATGTCCATTCTTGCTGCAAACAAAGCAATAATAAATCCTCTGCTATCATAAAAAATCTAACCGCGAAACAGAAAGCACATCTCGTACAATGCAAAATACAATACTGTAAATATATAAAACATATTAGGTTCAATGCTTTTCTGTATGTGTATATGTGAAGTCTGGGAAAAGTAGTTCAATAATCATGTGAGATGAGGCTCTTTGTATTTTAATGGTCTTTTGGAGCATTTCCCATTCGGCGTTGTAGACTAAAATGCTGCACCATTAAGTAGTCAAGTCAGCATCACATAAAATACACTTTCATGTATATCAGCATACTCCTCCATCCACCTGACACACACATTTTGCACACAGTTTTGTCCCCCAGGTAAGATCAGGGAAGGTCAAGCCAAGGTTATCAACATTTGTCTTACATATTGATCAGAATGTGACACTGGGAAATGAGAGGTCAGAAGGTTTCAGACTAAATCAAAGGCAAATAATAACATCGACAAAATGAGGGTAGTGGGTCCCTCCACCCGTTTCCCCAAAGCCCCTTTGAGGGAGCAGTTAGCCAGCGTAAATTAAGTTAAAATTTGTGAAGTGACATGGGCTCTGAGACCAATTAGGCTCAAGGCCGCGGGGCATCGCTGAATATATGGCTGCTGCACCTCTCAAGAGCATTTTTCCGGTCGTAGAAAAACAACATACACCTGACCACACACGGGGAAATAATGTTTTGTTACACCATCAACCATACATGATGCATGATTTGTACTGGAGGGGGACTAAGTGGTACTCCAGTGTAGCTTGTTTTTCCCCTACATGGGACAATTACTTTTTTCCTGCAGAGGTTCATGCATTATTTTTTTTATTTTTTTAGAAAGAAACCATATTATGAATTCAGCAATAGCAATGATTCACAGCTTGTGATATTGATTACAGGATATGAGGTCCAATTGCTTGTTCAAGCACATTTCAGAGGGGTGAAATGCTTACGATCAGGGGGACTTGAGCAGATCTCTCCAGTTTAAGTGCTGTATCACTTTACAGTTTATGTTGTGAAACTATCAGAAAGCAGATAACAAATACACGACTTGTATCAAAGTGCATTCAGAAAGTTCTACAGTACCAGACTGAAACATCTTTGTCTCTTTAGAATTAAACCTACTGTCATTGGAAAGCTGTTGCATTGAGAGAGAGCGACCTCACACCATTCATGGATGCACCTTCAAAAACCCACTATGTTTGCGTAACGACCTTTCCTTTCTTTCTCTCTTCCTTTCTTATTTTTAATGATTTATTTCTTTAATAGCCAGAGAGCATTGAGAGACAGTCTAGCACATTGTTAGATTTTCATGGGTTTTGTTCAATAATAATTTCAGTACTCTATTCAATAAGAAAAACATAGAAGACTTTCAGACTTGTCTTTAAACGGTTGGAGTGGCAAATGAAATGTGTTACATATATTTCTAAGCTGTATTGAATTCCTATTGCAGTGATTGTACTCTTAAAAATGAGTTGAGTGTATAGGAAATTTGTCATTGGGAAAAGTAGTTTTTTCAAGATGTGTTCAGGTAAAACTAACTTTTCACCTTGGGTTACACGTCACACGTCACATCCACCCCTCCATTCCTCCCTCTTTCATTCCTCACATATACATGAGGGAGGGATACAAGGCTGAGACGTGAGTCCTGGGGAATCATTGCGACATGTGTTTCTCAAATGGGACATCATTGGTCCGTTGGCAGTCAGTCCTTTGCTAATATGCTAACGTGTTGCACAGCTGTTGTCGTGCGAGTGAGCAGTATCTCACAGGTTCCCAAACTCATATTTATCATCCAAACATTTTTTAGATATCAAATATGTTTCAGGTGCTTGAGCAGTTATGTATTATAGCAGGCGGCTGCTTTCAACAATGAACCTTGCATGTTGTTTCATTAAAATTCATGCACATAAAAATTGCCCTTGACTTTCACTGGCTCCATTTTATTCTTTTACAGTCCCATCAGATCAGCTGCAGCATCCAATTACCGAACAGATTTCAGCCCATCACGAGCCAGCTGATACCTTTTTAAATGATGAATGAGGCTCGTGCGCTACACCACACTGGCTACCGATTCAGATTTAACTATGTAGATCACTCACAGTAAAGAATTTGTAACTACAAATAAACTCCATACAGGGATCACATAATACTCCACAGTATCAAAGAGTGTGATGTTTCAAGCATGCAGACTCTTCTAGAACTGAAGTCGGAGGAAGATAATATAAATGACATTTAGAAACTTGACTTTCAGTGACTCACATCACAGTTGAACACACTCATAGGGATTATTATGAGAGTGTTGGACAGGTGGCTTAGACAGGTCAACCTTCATAATTGTCTCAAGGACCACTGTGATCCATTGAGTCCCGCTGTGTTAATAACTTTGACCCTTTGTTCAGTGAGACCCGTCCCTCCATCCACACAGTATGGGGCTCTGCTTCTGTCTGGGGTCATCAGCAACAAGTAGCTGCAGAAATACACCAACTGCCATGCCAAGGTCTAATTTCACTTAGTTCTATGAAAATAGATAGATAGATAGATAGATAGATAGATAGATAGATAGATAGATAGATAGATAGATAGATAGATAGATAGATAGATAGATAGATAGATAGAGACACCTTTGCTAAAATATTAAACATTTGCAGAGAAATTAAACTTTTGCAAAAGAAAACATTGTTATATTTGTAACTTCATTATAATTAGAGCCATGGCTTGATTTTATGGGTGCTACGTATTCCTCAAATCAATAAAAATGTTCCGTTACATCATAAATGTGTTTGTATCAGACACTTTTTTGGATTTCAAGCCTACTAGAGTGCCCCCAAGGCAACCCTGAAAGAGTGGAGGTGTGCTTTATCTGCCAAACTCGCACACAGCGGACTTCTTCCCAAGACAACATAAATGAAAACTTGACTCCTGGCTAAATCTTCGGCAGATTTTTTTAAGAAGAGGAAAGGATGTGAGATACAAACCCTGTTTGTGAATTCATATAATCAAGTTTTTTTCTTCCTTTCTACAGCCACAGCTGTGACAGCAGTCCCTAAATTCTTCCCACTGAGCTGCAAACAGTAGCAAGTACCTCCAGCACAACACCAAGGGAGGAATAATCTTTTTCTGGCATGTGACATTGTTCAGTGTAATGAATTAGGCATTGCAAGCCCTGGAGTCAGGTTGAAGATATTGGACATTAAAAAAAGGTTTTTCTAAGCGAGAATGTTTTCATTTCAATTTCGAGGTTGGTATCGGACTCTGAAGAGCAAATCACGCTGACATAGTGTGAGCATTCCGAGAAACAAGAATGAAAGTCAATTTTTTCCTCAGTTCAGCTCTAAGATTGCACCGAACCATTTTAAAAAGTCTGCAGGCACGAGAGTGGGTTATTGCTTACTGTAAAAACACAAGGAATGCTTAACAGACCACAGACTTGGAAGACATGAAAATATAATGCATTTTAAAATACATATTTTACCTCTTGCCTCTAGTGTTATTGATCAATCTAGACTGCTTTGGCGTGAGCTGCACAATGTTAGGAATGTTAGAGATTTCTGCTGTTTCTTGAAGATAATGGAACCAGATGGCAGCCGGCTTATGGTGTTCAAACCGCCAAATAATACATTTGAAAATCTCAGCAATGTCTCTACCCAGAAATCATGACCTTGTTACTTGTGATAATCCATAGTTTCAAGTAGTAACTATTTTCTTTCTACCAAACTACACACAATGAAAAACCACATTCGTTCCTTCCCTCAAATATAAGGGAACATTTTTGAAAATAGCGCCCCTACCTGTGCCAGGAGGTAAACACGTCCTCATAGGTAAAGAAAAATTGTTGATTTCTACAAATTGTTAACGCTGTGAAACTGTTTAGTTACATTTAGATTACAATTCACTTTCTTAAGGTTATGGCAAAAAACGACATGGTTAGGCACTGTAAAGATAGTTAAAAAAGTGAAATAAACGAACCTAAAAACATGACATACAGAAGTTAGTTTACTTCAAATAACCTTAACTGTGTTTCCATTAATGTTGAATCCAATTTCTAAGTAAAATTTTGAAATGTGGCATAAGTAGTGAAAGTAGAAAATGGGAATTAGGAACGTTTCCATTAACTTATTTCAAGCAAATAAACAAAGCTGCATATACACTCTCTCACCAGAAGATGGCAGTGTAATGTATTGTTAGAAGTAGAAGAAGTAGAGATTGTGCAAGAAAGAAAACAGTAGAAGAAGTAAAGATTGCACAAGAGAGAAAAAACAACAAAAAAGAGGTTTCTAATCGGACAACTTTGACCAAACACGAGAACAGATTCTGTTTAGCCAATTTTTTAGTTTCCATCAAGCTTTTTTCATGTGAGTATTGTTTACTTTTGTTTTCACATGGGACACCAATGCTGTTTTCATGGGAGAAAGTCCTGTGTTTGAATGTTTGTTTGAATCATCCACCTCCCCTTCCGCCCTCCTGAAGATAATCTTTTTGTTCTTTAAACTTCATTTTGGCCACAAGAGGGGGCCGCTAACTGTTAAACCTTAATATGGTCTAAAGAAAGTGCTATACAAACGACATTTGGTACTTTAAGCACCATAATTCATTGTAGATATCTCCAAAACCTACGGCAATAAAAAAGAAAAGTTATAAAGAAGTTTAAGTATGTTATGAACTACTAATCAGCTGCTGGGTCCTCAACAGCAGAACTCCATTCAAATAAACAGAGAAATTACCATGTAGCTCCAATAACTGATGAAATGTACTGATAAAATGATATTCAGTCATTTCTGAATCTGTCAAAGCATCTTCTGTCATTCAGAAAACACATAATCCACCAAAGAGCATGTTTTAAAGTTTTATTTGATCATATTTCTCATTTATGTGAAATGTAAATATAGGAAAAGCAGTAGAAAGTGACATTCCCTTGACAAATACCACTTCAACACAACACAACACTTTCTACAGTTTCTGTGTTGTTTTCCTGATTTTAGCAGCTTTTCTCTCACAGAATTGTATCTGAATTTATTATCACTTTGTGGATTTTTTTTTGTTTTAGAAATCCCTTTTGTCACTCCCTGTTTTGATTGTTACTGATGCTCTGTTTTTACCAAAACACAAACATCACAAGACTGACAAGTGGGAAAATATAAAAATTTTAATGATGAACTCTATTGTGCCGGTTGGGCTTCAGAATTTTGTGGGCAGGAGCTGCTTTAAGAAAACAGTCCTTTTCTAAGTGCCCACCTGTTCCAAGCTATTTAGTATAAAGCTGTGCAGAATACTGTTCACAAATTCTGTGGAAGAGAAACCCAACTGTTAAATTATATGCTTAGTATTTAGCTAAAACACCACACTCCAACTGTTTCCTTGCAAATAATAATTATGTTTTTTCCTGAATATACAGTATGGGCTGGCATATGAATGGGAGAATATGAAAGGTTGTTTCCACCACTTTAAGTAACAATAAAATAAAAAGAACCCACTCCTTTTTATCTAAATTAAGTGGCTAGTGTGTAGATGTGCTTCATAACTGAATCATTATGTATCAAGGTCCAACAATAGTGTGCATTAGGGCAATGCATCATCACTGAGCCGTGCTTTGTTAACTGGTATCTTTCATCAGACTTTTCTTTCATTAGACTGTGTGGTTAAAGATGAATTAGCTATTTGTTAGAATTCATGAATATTTACTTTCTCAGGCATCAAATCAAATAATAGATTTTCCACTACACTCTACACTGTATAATTTCTGAAGCTTATTAAGAACTTGCATTAGTGTGCCATTAATATGTGATGACAAAAGACAACAAAGTGGTTTTATCCTGCAATTGAATTAGAGGCTT
The DNA here is from genome assembly GCA_903364295.1 of Serranus cabrilla. NCBI lineage: Eukaryota > Metazoa > Chordata > Actinopteri > Perciformes > Serranidae > Serranus > Serranus cabrilla. The sequence goes on along the minus strand of CAFUXE010001009.1, from coordinate 406,623 downwards.
TTATCATGCAATCTATTTATCATTAATAAACATGTGGTGACTCAACATATAGTCACTGGTCCTCATTTGTCCATTGTACACATGCACCCAGGTAGCCTATCTTCATTTTTTTTTTTTTTTGAGTGTTTATTCCAAACTCCTTATTCACTCCCAGACAGTAATTCTTTGCAAATGTGATTAGATGTGAGGAGAACTCATCAATCCATGACGATAAGACAGCTACCCTGGAGCAGTGGATTACAGCCAAATGAGTCAGTCTGTGGTGGAAAACAGCACCGAGTAACTCTGCCCACTACCCAACTACCACTTTGTTCATGGCTCCGTTGCCAGCTGAGAGTGAGTCATCTGGTATTGATGCTTGTGTACCCCCAGCTGAAGCTTTGTGGACAGCCACTGGATTGAGATCCTCCCATGAATCAGTCACAGTGTGAGCAGCTATACTTAAAACACCTTCACCTTTATCCACATTTGTCTGCCTGTACACCAGCCCAGCACCCCCGAAGGAATTATGTCCCTGTTGGACCATTTCACACATCACGATTTACATCCAGTGCCAGCGTTTTGTGCCATTGCGAGGCAGAAAGTGAGAGTGTGAAGGTCGAGGTGTAGCTTGCCTGACATTCACGCAGGAGCCTGGGCCGTGAGCTTTACCTAAATTTAATCATATATTTCTGTTGCCTTCTATATTCTGCTCACAGGGGTGGGTGAAATTATATTTGTAACAAATGTATTTTTTTGTATTTATAAAAGAATCATTTTTCTTTCACTTACATAGTGTATTCTCTCACAGTATGGTTTGATTACATTATATACCCCCACAGACACGTTTTATCAGATAATCTAACAATAAATGGGTGTTTAAAGCATAATTGATGATCCAGAGCGAAATGGATTTATTTTCATATTTTTTATAAGTCCTGTTTTACCTAAAACATGAAACTTAACAGCCATAATAGCAAGAACATTCTGGACCTGTGGGGTTTATTATATAAATATTTCTAACAATTAGAATAAAGCTTTTGTGGCAGGCAATTCCAAATGTTGTATACCTTTATTAATCAGTGATTTAATGCTTTTTCTAAAACAAAACGTATATGGTAGACTTGCTTTTCTTATTGCTACATGTTGTGATACTACGTTAATGTAACACAATTAATTCAGATTTTTATATTTAGCTAATTTTGATTTGTGCAACAAATTAACATTATAGGCTATGATGGACAGATCACCAAGTAACTGGTGACCAGGCTTGTTTTATTATTTACATTTTCTAGACATTACATTAATAAATAACATTAATTAGAGAAACGTTTTGTTAATATATTTATTTGGCAAATTTAGATTTGTGAAGGCAGTGATTTAATGCTTTTTCTTACAAAAAAAAACTATATTATAGTACACATTCAGACAAATTAGATCCATAATAACATCAAGAAAAAAACATATGATAGACTTAAAAATGAAGAAAAAAAACAAATTATAGTCTATGTTGGCCAACAGTGGAAAAGCTTTTCTTATTGTAACATGTTAGAAACTGTGTTTATGCAATAAAAATAAGTAGAAAAACGTTGTAATATTATCTTTAATTTAGCGAATTTGTGATTTAATGCTATTTTTATTTTTTTTTTTTAAATATATATATACACATTCAGACAACTTAGATCCATAACAACATAATAAAGAACCACATAACAGATGGTTATAATGGACAGATAATAACTGTGTTAATGTAATGTAAAAACTTTGTATCATTATATTTAATTTAGCAAATTTCGATTTGTGTAAGCAGCGCGCGCCACGTGTCGCAAATCAAACACGCCCACGTTTTTTTTTCTTTTTTGCGTCATCAACAGGGAAACATTACCGTGTCAAGCGAACGTGCTAATTACCGTAACACTCCAGCAGTTATTTCTGCTGTCACTGCGGAACTTTTACCTTCAGTGAGGTGTGTGAGACCTTCCTGCTGTCTGTGACTGTTAAACTGGGACGGAGTGACTGAGAGGACTGGTTATACTGGGAAAGAGAAGACTGGTTAGCACATGTTGTGCACTGGGAATGCAGAAAAGTTGAACATGGAGCAAACTAAGGAGGACTTCACGGTGCTTCAAGCTAATAATGGCGACAGGTGAGTCACCTGCAAACGACAACTTTTTTTTTTTTTTTAAACTCACTCTCTCTCACTCTAGATGATGTGGTGTGTTTGTGCATGGTATAAAAACTGTCTCATACTGTTTATACTGTTTACATCTTTGTTTTGTCTGCTTTGGTCATGTTTTATCTGCATGTGGCAGGTTATTCTGTGCAGCCTATGTAATAATATTCTATATCATTTTTGTTTATTTCTGTCTCTTTTCTGTTTAATTCGAATAAGGCCACACTGAGCAAAGCTGAAATATATGTCCAGTAAATTACCAGTTGTTAACACGGGCTCCAGTCCTGTCTGTGGGCTAGAAATAGGATTTATTGTTGGTTCGGATATTAAGGCTCATGCTGCTGATGTTTCTCCACTAGTGTGGCCTATAAGTTGACATTTATTACAATTTATTTGCAGCCCACAATTTCCATCCCAGCCTGACCTTAAAAGTACCCTGTTTTTGATAATAGTAGCACTATGCAGCAGTGTTTTGTTTGTGCATGAGCATGCGGGTGATGTGATGCACATTCCTGCCAATGGTTTCACACCAGCTACAGGTGGTAAGGTGCCAAGGAACTCAGCAATGCGCCAACAAAAGCAGGAAAGAGTAAGATTGCCAGCAAATAAAAATTAAAGTAAAAAAAAATGCAGGTTGAATTAGAAATCTGCTCTGCAAATGTGGAATAAGATGTGTTCAAAATGTTTTTTTAGGCTTTTAGGAAACTTTTGGCAAGTCATGCTGAATGTAATAGAAACCTTTATTTGTTTACTCCACAGGGCACATTTAACCAAGTGTGTGAGTTGCCTACCTTGGCTATAATTCTTTTGCCCTTATCACAATCTTTCCCTAAGCATATCACCAATTTTGTAGAAAGCAATCATTTTAAATAGGCGTCTGCATGGGGTCTTTTAACGGATCCTCTGACATTATCATTCTGCAGCAGTCATAGGCTCATAGTTTTATAATGCTCTGAGACCAAGCTACTTCAGCTATTTGATTTGGCCTTCCACTTGCTGTCCGCCAAATCATGTATTTCTGTTTTACCTCCCAACATGCCACGTAGCAGGAGACCAGAAAAACAATAAAGCTTTGCGCTCCTCTACTTGCTTTCATACCTGCTCGAGTAAGTAACTGTGACGCCAGGGGGATACAATCACCTGATTCCCTGCGTAACATATCATTTTAATCATGGATGTAATGCCTGACCTGGTCGAGGCTTTGCGTGAAGGGGTTGGCTTTCTAGAAGCGCTCTGGACTACCAAGCAAGTCTTCTTCTCGCATCAAATAACCCCTGGCTTTAGTTTAGATTCAGCACCATGTCTTGGGAAAAAATAGAGCACAGGCGTGGAACCCGAGGGGTCCACATAGTGTGGATTGATTGCTTTTAACATACCTCATCTTGCTCTACCCTTTCCACAATGTTAGGGAAAGTCAAGGGCTTTCCACACGTCGAATAGAATAAAATTTACAGACAGAATTTAGTTTTAGGTGTTTTATACCTTCTGTGGGTGATTTAAAACTGTCCATATACACAGCTCATTTAGAAAAGAATGATGCAAAGTACCTCGGCTTTCACTGATGTGATTTATTTTAATATTAAAGAGATGTTTGCTTTCCCTGCTTTTTTACCTAATAACCTGTTATTTATGATACGCACCTGTGATGTTTTTCAGTAAAATCAGCTATTTTATTAGCTTCTTTTCCACCGTCTTATAAATAAATTCTCGTCTTGATGAATGCTGAATGGCTTCTACATTATAACAGACTTTATTTTTAACAGTAGTAAAATAAAACTATGTGCATTTACTCCAGCGCTGAACTTTAAAGGGCATCCCAGTAATCTTAATTGATTTTTTCAGTTTTTGATAAGTACTACTCAACTTGTGAAAATAGTTCCATAATGTCTCTGCCTTTTTCAGAGCTTGGTAAGCTGTGGTAAATTTAATTATCTCAAATTGAGTTTGACTAAAAAAAAACTTGGGACGTGGAGTTGTAAAGACGTGTGTTAACTGGATGTGCCTCTGGTCTGAGGCTGATTCATCCGGAACATTAAAGATGTTATGAAGATGCTCTGATATTCTTTACCCTCTACTGCAATGCAGTGCGACACATTAGTTTGACTCGGTACATAAGAAAATGATGCTGTTTAATTTGCTACAGAGATTTAGATTATTTTTCTCTGGTTCTTCTGAATCAAACAGCAAATTACCTTGTTGGTGAGCCTGACTTGTGCTTTCATAAATTGGCGGAAAAACATTCTCTTCCACTAATAGCACATTAAAAGTCTATGAAGAACGTGTCCAGTCAGCTTCCAAATTATTTAAAACATTAAAGTCACAAATTAACCAATCAAGGCAGTGGTAGGCTGGCAACTCCTACGTTCTGTGAGGAAAAATGACAGATTTTGTCAATGTAGTCAGGTGAATGGTGGCCGATACAGTTTGTGGTTTTGGCGTTGTGTTGTGGCTTTTGAATTCGTTTGACCCGAATCGACTTTAATGCAAGCTTTGAACAGCAACAGTAACCCCTGTTTAACTTAAACAGCAGAGAAAATATTCTAATACAGTGTACACTTTAACTAATAGCGATTAAAATTTTAATTTTTATTTTTTATGTGATCTTTTTTATGTGAAAATACGTTTTGCTGTCCCTGTCCACTGCAGTACATTACTCTTCCTTGTGACAGGATAGGGAAGTCAGCGTATTAGAAGATAGGGTTAATGAGTGTAGCTCTGACTATGTAATCATTTAACTGAAGGGAGAGGGGCAATTTAAGGCAACATTTTTTGGTTAAGTTTGTAATGGAAGTTTATCATTAGGTGACAAGCTTTGGTTGGCTGCTGGGTCATCCCAAATTGCCCACTTGCAAAGTCCAACCTATTGTCTGGGGTTTTGGCCTAAACCAAGAAGAAAAATTGTGAAAAGAGAAATTGTTCTTCAGTCTGTATTGTGCTCTGGCATGGGCACTGCAGAGTCCAGCTGCTCATTACATTTGGTCATTATTCTTTAAATAAATGGTCAACATTCCTCACTTGTTTTGAGTTTTCTGTAAAACCAAGTATAGAGCAAAGAACTGGCCAGAGCATGGAGGCTTTAAGGGCCTCAGCTCTTACAATTGCTTGTCCTTCTCACAATTCAGGGTGTTCAGACTGCGCTCTAATACACTGACTGGAGAAGTACCTCGTACAGCCCCACCTCAAGAAATCCAAACTACCCCTTTACTACCTTACTAGCTACGTCAAAGCTGCACTACTTTAACCACTGACTCTTCCTTTGGGGTCTGCAGTCTGCTTTTTAAAGCCTTCACTCATCCCCTCTGAGAAAAAGACCCCGTTGACAGAGAAGGCATGAAAGAAGAAAAGAGAGACAGCAGGAGATGGAAAAGGGTGAGGGGAGAGAAGACGGAAGAGATGCTGTGAGGAAAATAAAGCAAGAAATAGTGAGCCAGTGACGTCAATGTTACCTTCACTGACAGGTGTCATTTCATTCCCTTATAGGCCTTCTCCACAGGGGGGTGTGGGTCATAGGCTACGGCTCAATCACAGAGCATCAGCTGTATATCTCCCCTTGTTCATCGTCTCTGTCCTCATTCCCATCCATCCATCCTGATTACACCTCTAATGGTTCCTCTTCACAGCAGCCACCAACTGTAATGGAATTATGCTTGAATGAACAGCCGTGTCTCTCCACTTCTCTCCCCTTTTCTCTCCTCCTCTCTTTTTCCATCCTAACAAACACACACACACACACGTACACACACATACTCCCACTTCTTCCAAGTTTCATTTACAGAAAGCTGTTTGCAGATTAAACACAATGCATTCCAGCACCATTGGGGCATATGTGAAAATAGAAGAAAGCATTACTGTCAAATTTTGAGGTTTAGAGTATTTATTTTATAAGCCTCAGTCAGAAGAGGGAAGAGAACAAACACTGCAGAAGCTCCTCACAGATATCCAGTGTGTGAAACACTCCGTTCAATAAGAACGATAGTTCATCCTCTCTTACTTTGCCCTTCGTCTCCACAAGGAAAATGCTTTTATAATCGCTCATATTTAAGCATTATTCTTCGATTTCAGCCCCCACCCTCCACCCCCACCCTGTCTCTGCCTCTCCAAGTCTGTATTGTGACACTGTAGTGGAGCCTCTCGCTCTCCTCAGGGAAAATCATCCTTCCATCGTCCAACCCCGCCAGCCTTATCAGTGACAGGGGAGAGATGAATATGGGATCAAAAGAGCCTTTTCTCTCCCTTTTTTCACACTGTCAGGTTATATTTACTCTGGGTCCCAGTGGCTCAGCACAATGCCACACACACCAATTACACATGACAGGCTTTTTTCATTTGCGGGACCTGAGGCGGTGCAGTTGTATCATTATTGAAACCTTTCTACCAAATATGTTCAAGGGCAAACCAGGAACATACCTCTGTGTTTAAGGGTAACTGTTCCCCTAATGAGAACCCGAAAGTTGTTGTTTTTGCCATAACTTGATTACATTGGAGTTCATTTTGCAAAATCTGTTTCACAGCCAGTCGCTCTGTCCTTCTGAGTATAGTTTTACCGCACACTTAGGCCAACATTTGTAACATGAAATGATATAACTGACAGAAAATTATCCCTGAACTATTGTTGCCTCATGTGAGACCAATTATCATCTTGAACCACAAATGGACAGCTTGTTTGGCGTTGCAATTCATCCTTGGATTCTCTGCTGGTTCAAACACACAAAAAAAATCCCCAAATCCCATAAATCATTTAAAAGGAAACAATAGCTAACAGCAGCAGGGAAGCCAATGTAATGACCCATGTCTCCTTCTTTTAAGGGATAAACAGATGCCTCTTTTCATTCCTTTTGCACAATCCATACCTTCACTGCGGCTTCACCACACGACCCGACACCAAACATGTGATGCAGTGCCCTCTGCTATTAAAACAGGATCAAGGTTAATAACTAATCCCTTATTAAACAGGCAATTTAGTTTAGCAAAACTAAAGCAGGACAAGATTCCTAGTGTGTTTGAGTGTTTACCCAGCCCCCATTACAATGTACTAAAACCTTGGCTCTGGTGTTGAGGACTGGCAATAACCCACCACTTAATGAGTAAGGCCTACTGCTGCTCCTGCCAGGCGATAATCTTCTCTTGGCATAACCAAATCAAGCACAGAAATGTTCTTATCAGGAAGGAACAGCACACATCCCCCCCAAACACTCAACGGACCCCCGACTTAATTGATTTTCACCGTCCCAAGGCAGCTCATTCCATGCGTCAGACTATTTTATTTACTGGACTGCTTGTTTGGGCGCTAGATTGTT
>CAFUXE010001009.1:337152-399159 GCA_903364295.1 Serranus cabrilla | reverse complement strand
TTTTTTTGCTTGTTTTTCTGCCTCGTTTGATTTGATGATGCGATTCGAGCCTTGATGGCGGCTGTGCAGAAATAGCCTTGACGTGGGCGGTTTTTGTTACAAACAAGTCCTGTAACTTTTCTTCAAATGTGTTTTAATTAAATTGGTGGGTAGATTGCTTGCAAAGTAACCCTCATATCAAACTGCTGTACAATGCAATCATAATGAAATCTTTTTTGGAATGTAGGCGTAGTTTGTTTTGTCCCTCTAGAAGAATTCCTACATATAAGACTCTATGATCCAATTTAGAAAAATTCAAGTTGACTTTAAATAAATTACTTCCTGTGTGTGTTTTTCCAAGGCTTCTTGGTGATTCAGTTGTGGGACACCGTGATGTATCAGAACAATTTAATTACTAAGACATAGTTTGTGTTTACAGGCAGGGGTTAAGGTAGATGGAAGTTCTTGTTGGTGCTGTTACAACCAACCTTCATCGCTTCATATTGCTCCCGCCTCCAGCTTTCTGCAGCCCTAAATCCCTGGTTTAGAAGGACATTATGAACACTTATGAACATCAACAGCAAATGATTTATTCAAATGGTACTAAGCCGCAGAGTACTTTGTGAATGTTGACAAAACATTCAAAATGATAGCGATTTGTTTGAAATTAGAAAATTCCAAGTAAATTCATCGACCGAGGTTAAACACTTCACAGGATTTTGTCTTCAAATTTTCCGAACACTGGGTACATAAATTATTGGGCTGTAGTCAACCAAAGAAAGACTTAGTCGGCTGAAATTACAACGCCAATTACAAAACTATTGGGACACTGTGTGAAAGAAAAAAAACAAACATGTTTCCCAGTTTGAATTCAGGCCCAGTTTAATGAAATATCTTGTCTTTAGACTGTATTTAATTGAATCTAGGTCACAAAGGATTAGAAAGTCTCTTTTTCGGAATCAGGGTCGTACACCTCGTCAACAAATCCATTTAAAAATCTGCACGGTATGTCTAGATTAACTAAACCAGCAGCAGTGCATATGTGTCATTATGGGTGGTACTGACAAACGGTCCATTTGTCATTTATGCTGGAGATGTTTTTGTTCTGCCATTACTTTATACAGAGCCAGGGCCAGAGAAAGTACTTCCTTGTGCTGACATTTTTACTTAAGCTGATACTATTGATCATAGCAACCAAACAGTCCCATTATGCTTTCTGCTGGGTGTTTTAAGAAGAGGACCTGGTGTTTTCAGCTTGGAAAAAATGCTTTTTTAGACACATGCCTTTATTAAATGGAACACCAGCGATTGTCCAACCCATGATAAATTGGTCAAACAACCGATGTGTGCATTGTTTGGTCATAAAAAAATCCTAAATGTACGGAAAATAACAAAAAAAACACACACACACACACCGCTATGCCAGAGCTACAGAAGTCCTGGAGCTTGTTTGACCTGCTGTCTCGTCTTGTCACAATCAAACTGAACATCATGAAACATTACAACTTTATTTGCCATTTTACTTGGGAGATTTTTTCAGGAGACGACTGCCTGCCAAAAACCCACAGCTCTCTATCAGACAGACAGTTGCAGCAGAAGCTGACGTTAGCCAACAGTAAACAGTATTGGGAAGGCAGCGGGTTACCTCCAGCGTGGATTAAAAACCCACAGGTCTGTGCTGAGCGGAAACACGCTGAACCTGGAACAGTTTAGAGGCAATTTTAAGGAAACTAAATGTTGTTTGTGTTGATTTGACGTCAGTAAATGTGTTTTCTTGTTTTGTGGCGTTGTATTTAGGTTTTAGCTGGCAGCTACTGTCCCCTCTTCACGGTTCTGCGTAGTGGAACTGAATCTTTTAGTGGGTCAGAGTACCGGACCACACCGGCACTTTCACTCCTGTTTACACTTCTTATAGACTTATCTGTTTTTTACAGCCTTTCTCTGTGAGATCTTTCACAAAGGGTCTTTTGGACTATATGCCTTGACCTTTAGCCTGCTACAGTTACATTAGAAAAGCCTAGTATAAGTGTGTTTTGACTTCTTTTTGTGTATTTAGTTAAGACGTAACCGCCACTCTGATTGGAAATCATTAGACCTAAGAGAACAAAGCCTTTTTTCCCCCTAATTGCCACTTCCTCTTTTGCCCATTCCTGGTGCTCGCATTAATCTCATTATGTGTAGTCATCCTTTCATGAGATATTGCATTTATTTGGAGTTGGAGGAGGCAGTTGTGTAATAGGTCCATCCTTTTAAAATGATGAAAATGATATCTGGTAGTGTAATCACTTTCTAATTGCGTACTGACTGTCATTTTCACTGACCGGCACTTGTGCTTGTACTGTACTCGTGAAAAGCCTCTCAGCAGAGTGACAGGATGGACTGTTGGTGCGTTTGGAATAATGAGGCAGCCCTGCTATTAACTGAGGAGTCAAAATCTCTGCACAAATAATGATGAGAAATTATATGAATAGCAATCAAACAGAATGTCACGTTAAAATAAATGTATTTTCCAGTCATTTTGGTCAATCTGTAGCATTAAAAGACAACATTAGTGTTATCTTAATTTTAATGTTTATGTGAATGGTGTGAATGGATGATTATCTTTTTCATTTTTTTCTGCAATTTTTTTCATTGACCCTTATTTTATGGGCATACAAACCAGTGGCTGCCATAATTCTGGACTTATCTGGGAAAGGCCAAGATTCGACAAATATTTATGTAATTTTTCACATTTTTCTCCCCATTTGTAACGGTCATTTCGCCTGCACTGCCATGCTTGTCACTGCAGTCCTCACTATTAACCTGGGCACAGTCACCTCCTTGATATATAAAAATAAAAGCAGCACCTACAGGCTATAGAGCTTTAGAGGAATTATGTGCTTTCTCTTCAAATCACAAAAACTAAGAGTAAAAAAGCTTTACAACAGAAAGTTTTTAAGAAAAAAGCAATTATTTAATATCAAATGGCATTATAACTGGCTGTGGTACTTCACTGCAGTTTAAGTGCAAGCTAATATCTAATTTGGTGTGTTTCTACAAACTGCACTGTAAGTTACTTTCAAACAGAAAGTGGCAAGGGATTTTTTTTGTGTCTGCTTTTGAGATAATTAGCTGGGTTTTTCTACTTTTATATTTGGTAAAGGTCCACTTACCACTCGCTGGAGTATATTCTCACTAGATACCTGACCTCTTAGAGCGTCTTTAGCTTGTGAAACTTTATTGTTTTCATTAGATTTCTGTGTTAAAAAGTGGGCGGGAGCTGAGGACTGTCAGCTCCACACACACCTACATCACCTGTTGTTAGATCAGGAGGAAGAGGAGGCAGAGAGTTACAACTGATCCCACGTCACAACAACACGGACATGACTCCGGAGCTCCTCCACTCGGCAGAAGTGGCATCGTTCATTTGCATTGCCCACGCTGCAGTGACACAGAGGCGAGGCGGCCAAAAAAAAAAAAGCAGAGCTTGGATTAGACCTCAAGCACATTGTTACCTGGAAAAAGTTATGATATCATGACAGCAGTTGCTATCAAGCAGCTCATGCATTTTGATCTGATATTGGCATTTTTGATTGACAGTTGGGTGTCATGTTATTATTTGTTGAGTTGGTTGGTACTTTGCAAGCACACATCATATTTTGTTCTACAGGAAGAAAATATGATTGGATTTTGATATAAACACCCAGAAATAGATTTTCTTTGGCAGTATTGTGATTTAAAAATACAATTTTCATTTCATCTCGAATCTGAAGAGCACATAACCGGTGTAAAAAGACATTAAGGAAATGTTTAGTTGTCTTCCGTGGCCCATTTAGTTGATTTAACTTTAAGCAGGAGAGTGTAGTAGTTGGATAATTGCTGTTTCATTACTCCATATTCAAAGTCTACTCGTGGGTTCAGCTAGTTGGCTGCCCGAGAACATTTGTCGACTGGAAGTTGTTTGTTATGTTCTTTGATTTCACTCCCCTCTTTGTCAGACTGACAGTACATTATAGCAATTTGGCTGTGCAAGAGCAGTAGTCAGCAGTAGACCATCAGCTCCTCCACTCACCCGCCTCTCTGTCCCAGGAAGTGGATAAAAAGCAAAAGAACAGGAAGATAAAGTCTGGCAATCTGTTGTTTACCCCAAGCAATTTTGCATACACAGGGATTAAGAATTTCTGTCTATACCACTGATTCTGGGCAGGGCTCTGTTATCCATACAAAGTGTCAGGAGATACCTTCAAACTATTAAAGCAGCTGTGTGTGATGTTAAACTTGAAGAATGTAACTTTTTAAAAAAAAACAATTTTGCAGTTAACAGTGTATTTAAACTCTTTTTTCAGTTTTTTTTGGTGCTGTTTTATAGCTTTGTCTGCCTAACCAATCATAATCAGCTGCTGGTGTTACAAAATAAAACTCACCACTTGCAACCACTCACCAAACCTAACTTAACTTAGTCAATGGTGGTGAGAATCATAAAATATACAAAATGATGGTGAAAATGCACTGACGATCATGGTAAAACTGGCGAACAGTAGCATGACTTACTGGGAGTTGCTCTTGTTTTTAAGTTTAAAAAAATCCACAAAAATCCAAAGTAAGCAAAACTTTAAAAAGTCTGTATTTTATAAAAATCAACACCTACTCAGATAGACTCATTTCAGTAGACAGCATGCTCATATCACTCCCCTACAGCTCATGCATATTCAAATCTGTCTTTTATGATGGATGTTTAGATTGCTGAAAATATACATATGTTCATCTTAATAACCTGCTGCTGTCTCCCAGATATCAGATACCTCCCAGCTAGCAATGCATGCCTTTGGTTCACAGTAGGACTGATCAGGAAAAAGCAGTCAGTACGGATATTGTGGTTTTCATCTGTCATCCGATCTTCTTGGGCTCACATCTGTGACTGAAGAGATACCATTTTCTTTCATTTGCTCTCATTAGAAAAGAAAAATTATCACAGTATTTGCAAGTTAGAAAGCAAAATAAAGATGATACGAGACAGCGTGTGCTCATTCTGTCCTTCTGAAACAGCATTTAACAAGAGGACAGAGCTGTTTGTAACTTTGACTGTGATAAAATGAGTGCTGGCAAATGACAGTTTATGAGAGCCCCCCCTCCATCTGCTCTTGATACTTGAAATGGGTCTTTTATCTTCCCCGAGCGTCGTAATCACCTCTATATTTAGAACAGAGTTTTTTCTTTTCTTCCATGTTTTCCTGTAATTTGTTTTCAATTTCCCATTACAAATTTGTCTCATCAGATGTTTTCAATCATCCCTTAGCAAACTTTAATCACTTGGATAAAATTGGGTATAAAAAAATATTCAGTATATTTAGTTACTGTCATTTAATTCACAGCTTTCACTGCTTTCATCTTATTTAGTCCTGTCAATAGTTGATAGCCATTCATGGGTATTTTATTTTCCTTGCATCCCTTCATCCTTATGATTCAGCTTGTGTTCGAGTAGGTTTAACCCCATAGGTGCAACAATACAATAATAATACCTGACTACCTGACACAGCCTGGTTTCTGCAGCTGTGGCTCTGTGTGCCTTAACAGCTGGTTAGAAGCTCTGCAGCCCAACAGGGAACCGTACTGCCTCCTTTCATGTCTGCGCCGCACACTGCAGACTTCAAATACAACCTGGAGTCATCATGTCTTCTGCAGAGAGCCTCAGATGACTCTGCAGTTATGTCGAAGCCGAGTCTGTGTACAGGGACGTGGTGGATGGCTCGGTCGAGTGATATGAGGTGAACCATATACGGCTCATTGTGGGAGAGACAGCTGTAACTCTCTATACTCTTCATTCTTCGCCTGGGCACGTTTCTTTAAATGTGCCTTCACTAATTCTAGCCTTTATGCTGTTTTAAGGCTAAAATAATCCAGTTTATTCTCATTCAGCCAATTTGGTGCTTTAAAAGCAATTTGAGGATTGATTTGCTAATCCTGGATGAAGATCCTGAATAATAGTGTGCCATATGCTACCGCTCCATGGGTCCTTTAAACAGTGAGAATCTTCATGTTGTCTGTTTGCACACAGTTAGGAATGCACTCATAGCAACATTAGATATTGGGCTGAAACCGACTCAAAAAGGTGGACTAGTGACATTTAGACTGACAATAATACAACCTTCAAGATATTGGGAGTGTAGATAAAGTAAATAAAACGATATGCTCATCATTTTTCACATATTTTCATTTGAAAACTGTAAAAATAAATATATTTTAATTTCAAACTAATAAACAGTTGTTGTTTTTCTGAATTATGAATTTGATGCATTCTGTTCTGTACGCAGCATCCCAACTTCTTTGGAATGAGGGTTTTAAATTATTCTGTAAATTTAAATAATTTATTTGTTACATTTTGTTTTTAGGGAAGCAGTGTTTAAGACAAGACTGATCAAACTAATTAAACCAGTTACTTCCAGTCTTGGAAGCAAAAATCTTAATAATCAAAGACTGGTATTGGATCAGTGCTCTGGTATTTGGTACAGGACTGAAAAAGTGTTATTGGTGCAACAATACATATAGGTAACTCTTCATAACAGAATTACATTGGATAATATCTATGCTGGCTCCTACATGGTTTAAAGCATGTTTTGTGAGGCACTGTACACGGTGCTACACAGCTAACAAGCTACGATCGCTTGCTCTATTTTGGACTTCCTGGCGCTCTGTTCCCTCAAAGGTCAGCACTGTCAAGATGGTTTGCTAATTGGCGAATGGTGCAAATTCACACCTTCACCAAAGTTGAATTGACATGAAACATATGCATGGATTTATTCACCCCCTGCATGCAGCTGCACTAATCACATCATTGGAATTAATGTGTTTTGCTGTAAATGTTCACTGTTTTAAATGCTGGTGTGACCCAGCCTTCAGTGAGGCTCTGCAGGTTGTGGGATTTTCAAATACCCTCGGGACAGTGTTGTAGCAGGAGGTAGCGAGCATGCATGATGTCAGTTAACTAACCGAACCCATCCCCAGCGTTTTCTCTGTCTTTCTAATTAGCCAGGCGCGTACACTTCAAAGCAGGATGAAGCACAGAAGAATATCATGTAAAACAGGTGCGCTTAATTCCTGTTATTACATCCAAACAGCATAACATGATATCAGCCTCAGAAAGAAAGGGGTGTTCCTTTTATTTCATACAAAGTAATGTTGTGTTTATTGGTTAAGTCACTGCAACAAGAATCCTCAATTGCAGGCTCTCAAAAGGGCATGACAATACATTAACCCAAACTCAGGCGTTAATTGGACGACTGCCAAGAGCTGGCACATGGCCAGTGTTGGATTCCTGTATCTTCATTGGGCCTTTGCATGTACATGCCTTTAGAGACAAAACTAGAAGTGGGGGATACTTTCTTCTTCTTTTTTTTGTTAAATAGGCTAGTTAGACCAGAATGAAAATGTTTCTCTTTTACTTTTTCTTGTAAAAGGTGTGTCATTTTTTAAATATAAAAACTCTGTCTAACAATTTTTATTATTCTATTATAAACGTGTGAACTGGGTCACAAATCCTGCTACCTTGAGGTATCTTGACAAAAACCAAACGTGGTGAAAACACTGGCTTAATGCAATTACTCTAAGTTTAGTGGTACATTTTATTTATATGTCTGTTTTGCAAAGATAAGAGAAGATAAAACTTAATTTATCCCGCAATGGGGAAATTTAGTTGACACACTAGCTTAAGATAAAGATATAAAAAAATAAAAACAATAAAACATTATATACATACATAAATATATGGACATTATGTACAGGTTATACATAAAATACTTACATGGCTGCTATTAAACATTATTGTTGATATTGCACATAGGGGTTTTCCTGAGAGTATTTTTGTAATGCACAGATATTTCACATGGGTGAAAATCAAAATCTAAATATGTATATATATAGTTGCTAATTGCAGGCAAATTATTTAGTTTATTCAGTTTCATGGTGGGGTTCAATATTGCAGTTTTTATTATCTTTTCCTTGTGGTGGTTAGTACTTGCATCACAGCAAGACGGTCGCTGGATCGATTCCAGCTTGCAGAATCTGTTGTGTGGAGTTTGCATGTTCTTCCTGTGTCAGTGTGGGTCTCTCCGGTTTCCTCCCACAGTCCAAAATATGCACCTTAGGTTCAATTGGCGACTCTAAACTGTCCATAGGAGTGAATGAGAGCGTGGATGGTAGTCTGTGTCTGCGATCAGCCCTGCAATAGACTGGCTTCCTGTCCAGGGTGTACCCCGCCTCTCACCCAATGTCAGCTGGGATCGACTCCAGCCACCCACGAATCGAGTTTGGATAATCGGTTAAAGATATTGATGGATGACTTTCCTTGCAGTGATGGTCTTTTTATTGATCCTTGATCATATCCATCCTCATCATTAAACAGGCTGAGGGTTTGGAGGATTATCGTCTACCTGTTGGCTGCAGTATTATTCCATCATGCCTTCCTTCATGAATATGGTTCCCATGTCTGAATGCAAAACAACCAGTGTGTCCTTTTCAAATAACATATTGCTTTGTTTTGTAAAGAAACAATGATGAAGGCCCATGTCTGATTCGTCATGTCTTGATAAACAAACAGCTTTATTTTTCCATGAACATGACAATAACTGCTTTCATCCTGCTTCACATGAGCCTGTGAATATCTAGGGAAGATGTCTAAATGAAAGTGAACATTATGTAGATTCATGCAGTTGGAACCCTACATGAGAATATTTTGCAGATATGTTTAAAGTGACCATATTGTTGATTAAACATCTTGGCAGCGTTCTGTTCCCGCTCCCCAAACATAAGGTATCGAGCTCCTGCAAATGAGTCACATTTCAACACAACTCGCTACAAATATAGAAAGTTGTCGCCGAGTGACTGATGGCAGGGTTTAGCTACAAGCAAACATTACAGGGTCCCAGTCTGTTTCGCCAAGATCAATTATTCAAACAGTTGCCATATTCTTTGTTGGCTATGTATATTGTTAGATGGAGAGTCAAGATGGAAGGCCAAATATATTAAGGGGAGCCAATAATGCTTTTTCGTCCCCTTTGGCTTGCTCCCCAACCCGGTAATTTACGGTATTTGTTCGCTGATTGATTTTTTTTCCCCCTCTTCTTTTTTTTTTTTACTCGATACAAAGATGAAAGAGTCGGAGTCTCTTTCATCCATGTCCACTCAACCTACACATCCCCTTCTATCAAGAAACCTTTTTTACCTTGCTCTCTAGCCAGGGATGGATTCAGTGGGTTAACATCTGTCCTGCCTATCTGCCATCAACTCCCAATTGCTGCATTATTTCAAGCAGCACAACTGTGATATTATGATTATTATGTATCATTTTCATTCTTCTCTGTGGTTCCGTCTCTTTGGTTTCACCTGAAAGTGCACTGACACAGGCCGAGTGAAGGAGTAGAATTTCATCTCCCGTCTTTGGTATTTTCACACACATTACTGCATAGCACCACAGGAGAGATTCTCTCTCACACACACACACACTCACTCCCAACTGATCCTTTTCCAGAGCTCTGGGGTCACACAGTGCATTCCCATAAAATTCTGTGAAATGATCACAAACTTTCAAATGCAGATTACATGCTGGAGACACAAATTATGTACACATTACCTTCCTCCTCCATGATTTGAAAGCTGATTATGAGAGAGAGGAAGTCAGGCGGCCACTGAATATCATTTGGAGACCAGCTATTCCCACGCAGAAGACAGTGTATGTGATCCACAGATGCAATGAATGTGATGACAGAGCTGTCACTGGCTGGTGCTTGTGCATGCTAGTTATAGTCATCACTGGAGTGTTGCTGCTGGATGACAACTATATCAATATATCTTAAAGATTTGTGATCCATACTAAAGAACGCACTAAAGACAATTGTAGTCCTGCAATGTATTCATATATCTTATGAAATATGACTGTTCCATTAAACTTTGTGAAATGGTCACACAGTTGCTGTTTTAAACACATGGTTAATGTTGGGAAACAGAACATTTGGTGAGATTTAGTTACCAAAGCAGCTTGGTTAAGGGGTTAAAATAACTACTTCAGTACAAGGGGTGAAAGATATGGCTAAAATCTTCTAAAGTTAATATCAAAATTATGGTATATTGTATTGCACACAAAAAGGGACTTGTAAGATTTAAAAAAAAAACTGCAGAATGAATGTATATATGTACAGAAAAATTAAGTGTCCCAGTTCGAGCATTGGATATTTTGTCTTTGGACTAATTGAATCACAAAGTAATTACAAACCATTGGCTGCTGTTTTTATTGTTTTTCAGTGTCCCACGTTTTTCGGGATTGGGATTGTACAAAACCCCCCACTAAAGTTTATCAGTTTAAACTTGTCTTTGTACAGTTTTCAATTGAATGTATGTCAAAAAAGGATTAGAAAATTGTAGCATTCTGTTTTATCGTCAGGAATTCATTCATACACCAATGAACGCAACTTCAAGAGTAATTTGGGCTTCAGTATCTTACCCAAAGGATACTTTGACATGTAGGCTGCCATGGTTGAGGATCAAACCTCCAACCTTCCGATCAGTAGTAATAGTTCCATAGTAATTCTCGACAAATGTCAGTAAGGGGCTACATGAGTTATCTACACATTACAGTGCATTGCTTGTTGGTATAAATATGAATAGTGGATGAGAGAAGCATGAGTAATGTGAAGCTACCGTACCAAACAGGCAGATTCCTCCTTTTGTAAAATGCATTGACATTTTTTATTTAAAAGGATGCATTTTCTTTCAGAACATAATGACCCTTCAGCATTGAGAAAACACTGGTGCAATTTAGTGTATCTTTCACTCTGGGCCGGTTACTCTCTGTAGAGCTCAGGGGATGAAAACTTAGTGAGGCATGCTCTCTTCCCCTCCAGCTTCAGAATAATGACGTTCCTTGTTTGCAGTGTAAGATGAGGTGGCCTCCCACCTTTGCAAGATGTAAATAATCTTGGAGCTGCGATTGCATGTGTGTAATGTCACTCTAAGAGGGAGGTAGGTGACTGGTTTACAAGGCTTTCCATATTAATAGAGTCTGATAGTGCTGTCGTCACGGCCAAAGAGGAGAACAGACAAACACATGATTTGGAGCCGCGGAGAATTAATGGAAAGGGTTGGGCTTCACCACAGGTGCAGGAATGCCGCTGCAGGGGGTAAAGAGTCTTAATGGAATTATAAGACATTACAAGAACAAGCATTTCTGGATTACCACCTGCCTTCTTAATTCCCAATCCCCCAAAGAGGTACAGATTGGACTTAAACCACTGTGGGAGTTCAGGCCTCCATGAAATACTGCGTTAAAGACATTATGTTTCTTATGAGGGCAATGGGATCACATGCTTGTCTGTTATTGGTAGGTAAGCATGTTGGATTCCATGCAACACAATGGGAAGAGAGACTGAGAAAGCAAGTGGAAATGAGGGAAAAAGAGTGAGAGATGAGTTTTGATTTTAGACAAAGATAAGGTTGCAGGTTAACAGTGCTCAGACGGGTTGTTTTTTTCCTGCTCGCGTGTTTTTATAAGCCTCTTATACTTACTTTCACCTTTCTTTTATGGTGCATGCGTTCCCAGTCCTCCCGCCGCTCTCATAGCTCCAAAAGAAAGGGTTCATTGGTGGGTGGAGCACTATATACTTGCAGAGGAGCCCGGGAGCATTGCCCGAGGGAGGCCCGCGGATAATTACAAACCATTCAACAAATACAGCTCGGCGGCTCACGGAGACATCCTGACGGTGAGCCAAGAGGCAAAGAGAACTCCTAACGAGACAGAGACGACAAAACATGGAGTACATGAGTCATACGACATCAGCTAGAACGTCGAAAATGTGGATCGAAGTTGCAAAAGGTGCACCTGACTCACTGTGGATGGAAGTCAGGAAAGAGAAAACAACAGCAGAGCTCAGAATATCCATCCATCCTATAAATGCTGCAAACTATCCCAAATAGGGAACATTATCAGACTTCTTAGCTTTGAGACAGTAATGAAGGCAGTTAAGAAGAGGGCATGCTGGTCATAAAGTGTTTGAAAGACCCACCATATTTTTAAGCTCATAATCATTACAATCACTTTTGTGATCATCACCAGGCACCTCCACCACTTAGGAATTCCATCTCCCAGATTCATGTCTTATTACCCCTCATTAGTAAATGTCACCTCTGTGATTGTGCAACCAGACTCCGTGCACACTCTGGACCCTCGCTGCTTCAAGAATGTGTGTTTGCAAGTGTGAGTATGTGTGCAGCGTTTGATGAAATAGCATTGCCCCCAAAGGGTTGATATTCTAACTGAAAAAGGGAGAGGGCAGAGCGAAGAGCTCTGCAAAGAATCTGATGTATCAGTAACCTCAATCATGTCCCGCACCTATGGCTAACCTCGGGCTAAGTTAGGGAATTAACAGAGCAGCCAGAGAGAGATGCAACACTGCCTTTGACTTTGCACTTCAGAGGTGCGAGCGCTTTGCCCCTCCTCTGGAGATTCTTGAGAAAGACCATCATTATACATTAATAACACCAGAGACTTCTCCCTCAGCCTGCACAGCCTCTGTTTGTGTCCCCTATTGATTTTTCACTGAATTCTTTTGATGACAGTGTAGGGACTGACACTTTGATTACGTTTACCGTTATTTGGTGTGTGTTGTGGGTGTGCATTTCTGTGTGTGGATGTACATTTGTGTATATGTGCTGAAGTACAATGAGTTTACTTGTACAAAGTGTGTATGTCAGGGCTTTCTACAAAGATATTGTAGTCGCCAGCCACTGGGAAAAAGTAGCCAGGGAGTCCTGGGAGAAAGTTTTGGTGCTCAGAGCCCAAATGTGGTGTTAATCCCCCTGGTGTGGCTGTTTGTAATTATGGACTAATTTTGTCCACAGAAGGTTTTAGAAATCTACATTTTTCACAGCGGAGTACTTGTTGCCTTTACTTATCAATTTACCCGCTGGCCAGTTAGCTAGCCGGGTCCATGCTTCACTGGTTACACAAAAACGCTGAACAAAGTCGGAGAGCCACTATTCTGGTGATGGCAGTGAGCTTTCCTAGGCTGTGAAAAGATGGATTCAGTAGAAATAACAACGTTATTTTAAGGGGACACATTCATTTGTGTCACATCTAGCCTATGTATTGGTTTCATTTGAATCATTTACACAAAGAAAGCATTGCCTGATTTAGTGTGTCTTTGCAATGCATCTGAGACTCCAGCCTGCATGGAGGCGGTGCAGACAGCTGCAGAGATTTATATGACAGCGTGTCTGGTGCATGAGACATGTGAGTGAAAAATGCCTGATGCGGTTTGGACAGGCACAATGTAAAGGAAATGTATAAATGTATCTATTCTTCAAGCCCATATGTATATGTGTGGCGTATAAAGAAGAATGCCACACTTTCAGTGAACTTGTTAATAAGTTGCTGCCTGTGATTTCTGAAGGAGCTTCTCTAATGAAGATGTCTGTACAAAAATAATTGTTTTGTCATCTTTTATTTTTTCTAATATGTGGGGGTGGGACTGATGCAGACAGATAGGGTATTTTTGTATTCTACCATCATAGTTGTATTGTTTGAAATGAAGGCTACATGCAAAGTGAATCTCAACTTAGTGCTTTAATTAAGTAGCCATATGGACTTAAATGAGTAGTCAGCCATCTGGTCAGAAGCTGGTGCTGATGGAAAACTTCGATCTACTTGTTTTATCCCATAGCCAACGTAATGGAATTCTGTAATGTTAATACTGATATTCTTGACCATACCTTCTTCCTTCACACACATTTTTTTCGTTTTCTCCTTTTTTTTCCATCATTTCTTTTTCCTTTTTTTGCAACTCCGTCATTTTGCAAATTATAGGCTTGGCATTTTGGGAAGGGCAGTTCACCCTGTTGGTTCTTCACAGTTCTGTGCATTTGTCCTGCTGCCACTCCATGCGTGAAAAATTCCCAAAAAACACAGCCAACGGGGAACAAAAATCTCAGACAGCAACATCGAACCAAGAACAAAGCTTGAGCGTCACACAAAACACACACACATGCTTGTTTGGATATCAGGACACATAAAACAGCAAAGCCAATAAAAGGCCGTATTGTTCGGGCTAATTGTAGAGATAAACAGCTCTTCCTAGGAGACTTCTCCTTTTTCTCTGAATTTCTTTGGCTGATCAGGTTTCAGTGACATTCAAACATGGGGCCAGGACTGAGCAAACACATCAACACACACACACTCAAACAGACAAAGACATGACCCCCAGCTGGTGGGACAGAGGTTTTACCAATGTTTTTGCCCTGCTGTATATTTGGCCGCCCTCTCTTTATACCTTCTCCTTTGATATTTAAGTCACGGCTCATTCATTGTGAGGGAAATCACTATATTAATACAATATTTCTCAAAAGCCCGGAAGGACTCCGACTAAATTCAACACCCCTGCAGTTTGTCAGCAAATGTGCAATGTTTGCACATTTTTCTTTTTTCATCAAATAGGAACCACGACCTCAGGGCGTAAAGACATTTGGTGTTAAGTGCCTTTTGTTCGGGTATGCACAAGTCATTGTGTTGGGTTTTCATATATGATATATGACATATTTAAACGTGTACGTATGAATTCCTACAAGGGAATTCACATGTCCCCTCACTGTGATTCAAGACAAATATAATTCATGGAGAAAAGACTTGGAAAATGAGACATTTAGACTGAAAAACATAAATCTGCACATATGTCATGTTGACATAAAATATTATGTACGACAGATGCTGCATTTACACCTTTCCATGTACATGCAGCATCTACAAATGATTTCAAATACTGCCTACTGGTAATGCGCACACATTCATGTGCAATCACATACATGTGTGCGCATTAGAAAACCTGTGCACATAATGTATTAGACATTATGACATGATTATGCACATGAATACATGTATTTACACATGTAGTGTTAACCATTTATAAGCGGTAAAACATAAAAAATTTAAAGCAATTATTTTCTATCCCATCCTTGGTGTTCTCAATTTCTTGTGCAGGATATTGATTCCCATTATCGACGTGTGAGGCCTTGTTATGTATTGAAAGAGTGTGAACGACTGGTAATTATTTTCAAACAATTCTTGCTGCAGTGTCCTTTGGGAAATGCAGAAGAAAAGTTACCCCAGATCAGTGGCTACTAATGAAACACACCTGAAAGGCCCTGCGAACCCTTTACTCGTTTCTTATTTTGAGATTTTAAGTTATCATAGTTTAGGCTATTTCTAAAGAGAGAGATTTTTGTATGTGTGACTCACTAGTTTCGACGGGACAAGTGATTCCACATAGCTCTCTGTTTCAATCAGGATTAAGCACACTTATGTACGTTTTATATGAGTTTGTCCTTTTGTTTTTACTTATTTCTATTATGCATTATGTTTTTATTATGCGTTATGGTCTTTGTTTGGCTGCAATAAAAATAAAGTTGTCAGCTGCAGGCTTTTCACACTCACTTTTTGTACTTATACCTACAAAAGTAATGCACCATAATATATTTATAACCCATATAATTCTTAGTCGGGAGGTGCAACCAGACGTTAACATCCCAGTTTGAGCAGTAAAACAAATGCGGAAATGCCTTAAGCCTGCATTCTTTCAAAAGTCCAGCAGGGGTCGACACTGGGTTGCAATAGAACTCTGGTCCTATCTAACTCTATACAAACAACTTCTCAGTTGATTTATTACCTCAGTAAAAATGCTTGTGTTGAGATTACGGTCTCAATCGCTTGTTAAAGGTCTTCTTAAATATAATAAGATGGTAATCGTGTAAATAATGGTCACATTTATTAAAAATGGATGCCGAGCAGGGTATGATTTTGGCCCGGCTACCTTGTGATTGACAGGTCCTTAACATGGTGATGGGCCTGCAGTGCAATGTCCGTGCCTCACCAGTCCAAATATGGTCTCTTCCAGTTTAAAAAAAACTAAGACGGAGACGGACATAAAGCAAGGTGGCAACTGCTGAACTTGATGCTTCAAACGTATAGTCCACACGCCAATGGGCGACGTCACGGTGACCACATCCACTACAAGAGAGAGAGGGAGAGAGTGCAGTGTTTGACTAGCTGGAGGGCTTAGCTGTCGATTTAATTGCATGTAAAACGAGGCTTCTAGCTAACTTAGCTAGCTAGCTAACTTGGGCTGGGTCTATTTTACACGGTGGTTTCAATTTTACACGTTGCGTTCAGGAAAAATGAGCAATCGCGTAATTGTGAAATCCTGGGAGCTGGTAATGATGTATGTTGTTTGGCAGTGAGCTCTGGTGGCCATATTAATTATGACAGGAGCAAAGCAGAAAAGTGACAAAGTTGGAGGGATCAAGGTCAAGGTGGATGTATGTGTCAAAATACACAGGACTGTCACCTCAGAGACAATGTTAATGTCCCCTGTGAAAACAAAAGTCATATGGCTACTTTAAGTTAACTTCACATCCTATGTCACATGGTTACATACAGAAGAACTTATTTTTAAGCCAAACCATGATCTTTTTTCACGAATAGTTCCATTACACAACATTAACCATTTTTAAAACTGTGACAGTTTCACAGTGTTAAAAATCATATTTTATAACCTATAGAACCATTTTATAAAGATACTTACACATCGACAGGGTTGGTCACTTGCTGTCAGACCAATGTCGGTCAAATCTGATAAAATCACATGCACACTAACTGACCTGAAAAAAACTTTTAAAAAGAGTTGAAAGCAATACATTTTTTCTCAACTTTATCTTGGATTGTTGCTTTTTTAGTGACGTTTCAGGGGATTTAAAGAATACTTGTGTGCTGTTATTATAACTGAGGTGCATAATTCAGCAGGTGATACAATTACAATATGCAAGGCAGCACTTAGTCACCCCTGCTCTCATAATCAGGCCCTTTGTGCTGGCTGCGACCCAAAGAACATTTATTTAATTAACTATCATTTGAAAAAAAAATGCAGCGTAATAATAGAAGTTTAATGCTATATGCCATAACATTTAACTTGCAATTGGCTGTCATCTGTGACAAACTATCCCACCTTAACAACATAACCTCAATCCACTGGTGGATGTCAGACCTGCTGACAAGCACATTGTGTAGCAGTGACCCTACTTTGCATTGCACCCCTCCCCCCTGTAAGAGCAGGTTCATCACAGGAATGAGTAATCTCTGCTGTGCTTTGGTCCCTGCACCGGTGATTAGACCTCTAATCATGTGTCTATCAAACTACCTTAACTGAGTAAAAACATGACCACTGTTGTGGACCACATTATTGACAGTAATGACTCTGTGTATAGGAGGGGAGGGGGGGCTCTGCTGTGCTGTCTGTCAACAGGAACTGAGTACACTGAAGAAAACTGTCAAGGTGGGAATTGATTTCTGTAGGAGCCTGTTGATTAATTTATACCAGGAGTTCAAGCGCACAAGCTCTTATGTTAACCCAGCTGAGTTATTAAAGTACCCTGTGATAACCCTTTTATAATAATCAATGCTTTAATAAACACAAGACCATTTCTTACACAGAAACCTCCATGAACTCACCACATCCTGGAGCATTTCCTTCCCCTTTTATTCCTCAGTCTTTTCACTAAAGTGCTACTGTGCTGAGCCTTGCTTATGCAACTATACACAGCAAACCTTTGATGTGAATTTACAGTGAAATCCCAACAGTATGCTACTGTATTTATGTCATACAGTTTAAAATTGTATATTGCAATGCAATCTGGAAGATAAAACATGCAGCACTTTCAAAGAATGCCAGTAATTACAGGATTTTGCTGTAAATTGACACTGAAAAGTTTTACAGGATACTTTCCTTTTTTAGTGAATTAGTAAGAAAACTGACCAGCATTGTGTTGTAAACTGTAGATAAAAAAAATAAAAAAGCTGCTGCCAGATAATGACTGTAAATTGAAAAAGTTTCACTGTAAATATACAGTCATTTACTAACAAAACCGTGAACAGTACTGTGTTGTAAATTCACAAGAATACAGTAATTTACTGTAAATGTATTTCTATTATTTCCAAAACACAGTATGAAACTTTACATTTAAAACATTAAAATACATTTAAAAAGCTGCTGCCAGTAACGTGAACACTATTGTGCTGTAACTTTACAAGAAAACAGCAATATACTGAAAATGGATTTCTAGCAATACAATGTATTTTCTAAAATAAGTGTAAGAAACTTAAAAAAATCTCAAATAAAAACGCTGTATTTCTTGCATAATCCATTCACACTGTTGACCTTGTGTTTTATAAACAGTGTCTAAATTGGTTTAAATGTAATTTATGTGCATGAAATCGCACAATAAAGAGAAACAATAAATACGTTTATTATGTTAAATCTGTTTCTGTTACAGTGAGGTTCTTTTGCTTTAAACCTCCAAACAAGCAGCCCCTCTAAAAGCTGTCACTTAAATTAGAAGTGCTGCGTGATGTCACAGCCAGTCATTCAGACTTTAAGATAATCACCAAACCCTATCAGGTATCCGGGTAAAATAACGCACACACTGAGACGAGAC
This sequence comes from Serranus cabrilla, assembly GCA_903364295.1. NCBI lineage: Eukaryota > Metazoa > Chordata > Actinopteri > Perciformes > Serranidae > Serranus > Serranus cabrilla. The sequence continues at coordinate 380,679 of CAFUXE010001009.1, read as the reverse complement.
GATCTCTGCAATTTGTTGCAACCTCTAACAGATTTGCACACGTTGTTTTGTTCCTGCAGGAGCAATCTGATATCCGGGATTATGTTCCATTAACCCATTACACAGTCTGTGTAGTGTACACATGCATTCACCCACGGTCTGCTGCTGTTTGGGTGTGCAGTGGAATAGGAGGGTCCACGGTGCGGTGGAAGTGAAGTAGCGGGCGGGCTTGGCAGCGGCGCAGCAGTCGAGGGCAGGGCGGCACAGGGAAGGAACGCTGCCTCGGAGCGCGGCGTGCGTACCGAAGGGGAAGCGTTGATTGACAGTCGGAGGTACGGAGCGCCCCGTGCGGCTCACAAGCGCTAATCTCCCCCCCAGTACCCGTCTTGTCAAAGGCATCTCTGTGAAACACCAGCCAGATCAGCCTGGCGCAAATAAAGGAGGCTCTATCCATCCCCCTGGGCTCGGCGTTTGGAGTCATCTCGGCGAAGAGAGGAAAAGAGAAACGCGGCAGCTCTGCGACCCTATCCCATCCTGTCTTCACCTGTTCAGCCACAACCGGACACAGTCTGGGCTAACCTGACGTCTCAAAGTGTCCTGTAAAGCGGGAGTGGATGGACAGAAAGGGTCAGGTTGCACTTTGCAGTCTGAGCCAAAGAAGATTTTGACGCTTCCTTTTTTTGTGGAGTAAAAAGGACTGCGACTTGCTTTCTGGATCATTTTGGGGGTTCATTTTATTTTGTTTTAAAGCCAACATAATTACGATGCATGTATGAGTCAAGTCACAAACCCTGGAGCCTGTAAACACTCCTTTTTCATTCTTTTTAAGTGGAATAACGACCAGATAATCAGGAGACTCACGGGAGGAATTTTGGTGCGTAATTTGTGCGGTTGCTGAGCCGCAGAAGTAGTTGTGCCTCCCTTCTTCTTCTTTTCTTTTTTTTCACGATAAATACCCCATTTTTCTATGGAGTAAGCTAAAATCACTAAAGACTTTTTTCGGAGCGGGTTTTATTCTTCTCGGTCGCCTGGAACAAACAGGCGGATCTGATGCGCAGATTCTCCGTAGGATGGTAAATGACCAATGGGGAATCATGAACAGCTCTTCTGAACTCGAAGATGGGACTCGGCATAAAAACCAGGTATGTTCGCTCAACGTACTGTACAGTTGCGCTATGGATGGAGGCTTTAAGAGGAGTGGTGCAGCTGCTTGGCGCAGTGTTACCACGCCGGGTTTGATAATGTGGCTCTCCGGGCGAATCTCTGCACTGTAGAGACAGTAGCTGCACATGAGCTTTTCCCCGACTCCCCGGGCTCTGGCACTTCTGTTCCTGTCATAATGTCTGAACCCACCCGCAGATCACACAGTCCCGCTGGCTACTTGTGTTGACACGACGCTTCGATGTGTTAATCCTGCTACTTGGGATAGATAAACTGAGGAGAATGATGGTAAAATCTCAGCAGGAGATTCTTGTGAGGAGAGTTGTTTGCGCATCTCAGCTGCATCTTCCCAAACCTCCCTCCTATGTAAAGCCTGCATATCTCACAATCGCATTTGTGTTGTTAAGAGTGCTAAAACGTGCAACACAGACATCCTCCAATAAGCCATTAACACTCCAGAGCTCCTTAGGCCAGTCTCCCCGCTGGGATGAATTGAGGCAGGAGCAGACGTGCAGTTGTGTTGCAGCCAGGCAAAAGCTCACTTTGGGGAATAGTCAATGTTTCACAAGGTCAGTAGAGGGCTATTGACAGCCCATGAGGGAAAGGGCTCCCCTGGAAACACAGGAATCAGATTTCGGGGGCACTGAGGAAGCTTGGCGCCTCTTTGGAAACATGAATGATTTACCTTTTCTTATCCTCTTACCTTCGAGGAGGGATTTATGCCACATCACTGGGAAATTAAAGCTGGGAAAACTTCCTCAGAGCCATCGCAAAAATGTTATGACATAGAAGATAAGTAAAGGATTTTAGGAATGGTACATTGTTGCACATTTGACACAAGAATCTTGCACTTTTTAAAACTTAGTTTGCTGTAATTTCCAAATTATTGTATATAAAAAAAGAAAGCGGCAGGGGATACAAATAGCCTGTTTTGTTTCCTGCCCCATTAACTACAGCAAAATATCTCACTTAAACATACATTTCATTGCTCTTAGTTATTCTTAGACATATCATAGATATTAGGTTTGTGTCATCAGGAGCTTGGAGTAAACATGCTTCTGGCACATTTATTGTAATTTACAGAGCTTGACGGATGTCACATGATACGTGGCTTCCTGTCTTGTGCTTTGGTACATTTCATGGCTGAGTATGAGTCATTTACATGGTGGCATGCTGCACTGGGCCTCTGCTGGAGTCCTTTATAAGCCATAGACTTAAGGCTGTAGTTAATTTTCCATATGTTACAGCTGGCTGATGTAACCTCTGTTCACCTGAGGCGGAGCTGATCAATGACTAAGAGGATGTGAACAATGTTTTGCCAAAGCTGCTCGGCTTCTTTTATATGCACTTAAAGGTCATGCAGGTAGTAAATATGCCTGGTTTTAATTAGATGTAGTGTTTCCTATAATACCTGAATCTCTAGCTGCGTTTCAAATTGCATATGTTTTCTTTTTTGCTTTAAGTATGTACTGCAGCTGCCCTTTAAATATATATGCTGTTGCATGCACTATGCTGGGCATACTGCTTCATCATTTTATGCCCTGTACGGTTGGGCGATATGTCGGTTTATCTTGTGCAATGAATATACTGTATGTCTACTTTTAAAGAAAATACTGTTTCCACAGCTGGATCTATTTGGGGCAGGCTTTAGTGTGCAGCAAATCAGTGTTTAATTCTCGAGCAGTCGTTTAAATCCAGCTGTATCGTAAAGTAACGTGATTTGGGCCGGCCCGAAGGAGGAGGAGGAGGAGGAGGAGGAGAGTGAAGTTGTAAACAGAGCAGGAGGAGGAATCCATTAACCTTAACACCTGTAACACGTGAACTTGTTGTTTCCAGAAATGTTAAATCCTATTTTTAGATCTTATATACCATGATATAGTCCATTATTGTGGTATAGAATTATACAAACCATGATATAGGGGTGGGAAATATACCAATTTAACATTGTAGTAATACATTTTTGCCAAAAAACGGAAGTTTTTCGCACCCTGCATCTTTAACGCACCCAAAGGATATGCATGATCACAGTTTCCAAAAATCAATGCCATTCATTATAGCTTCTCAAACAAAAAGATACTTTCCTGAAAAGACAAAATAAAGCTCTTATTTGCAAATTCCATCACATTCATTCTGTCAAAAAAAATCTGTGCTTCTCCGCTGCATCTCACAAACAATGAAACATACCCAGGTGTCCTTCTTCACTCATTACCTCTGAACCCACATGTATAATGAGCGCTCCTATCCACTAAGTGGTGGGTGGTTTAAGCACACATATAACAAACAAAATGGCTCTTAGATTTTGGATATCCTAATGTAGCATAAGAGTTGTCTTTGCTGGTTTTAAAGGCTGTATTACAGTAAAGTAATGTCATTTTCTGAACTAAACAGACTTTTCTAGCTGCGCTGTTATTCGCCTGTAGTCATTATATCCACATTACTGATGATTATTTATTAAAAAGAAATGAGTCAGTCGGCAACCCTTAAATTCCGTTTCAAAATCGAAATCGAAGTATCTGCTCAAAAATATTGTGATATTTCATTTTCTCTATCCAGCTCATACTATTACTATTATCACTACTGGGATAGAACATCTCGGCCATGTTGCCCACCCATACAACTAAGAACCTTGCCCCTTTTCTCATATATATGCCCCTGATTGTTGGTCAGAATAGCTAGAGAACAATGCTGGCTAGCATACTGCACAATGTGCCTGCTATTTCTGGCATACTTGATATAACATACTATATATTTGGACATGCTAAATCCTTTCCCGGCATAATAAACCGTATGATCATATGGGACTTGGAACGCAGATCAATAAACTGCTCAGAAGAAAAAAAACTGTCTTTGGAAGAAAAAATGATACCCAATGTGATTAATTTAGACTGTTTTTCATTTCTGTGTTCTTGAAGAAAAAAATGTGAATGACTAAATGAAGCTCTAATAGGCTGAATGGTAAGCCTGGAGGATGAAAAGGCAAAGCATGTCCCATAACCCCAACACTCACTCTGGATCAGACAGCATCGGGGGATGCTGGATGTGATGAGAGGCTGTGGGAAATGGGGATGGCTAATGCTGCTATCTGTCCCTCTCCTCCCTACATCTATCCGTCTCCTTCTTCTGCACTTGTTATTTTGCTATCACACGCAGACACACATAAATACTTGTTCTCTCTCTGTGTGTCAGCCTGTCTCTGTCTGTAATCTTGAGCAGTAACACCAAACCTTTATCTCCAGCCTTGGTGCTATTGACACAGTCATTTCAGACCCAGTGGGGAGGGATGGGGTAATAGAGATCTCTTGTGGTCTCTGTTTGTTTTGATATCACAAAACACAGCTTAGTATTTGTCTGCTAACTCTGCATATTTGATTTGTTGCCGTAGGTGTGCTGTCGCCTGTGCCCTTTTACAGCAGATGGAGGCCAGTTAGAGTAAAACGGAGATTCAAGTGCAATTTAAAATCATCCTTGAAAAGTATTTCAGTGGATGATAGGCGACTCAGACTCTGACTACAGGCTCACATATGCTCTTCACTCGCATATACAAAAGTGAGATGCTCAAAAGAACCAAAATGGCAAGCATAGTTACAGTATAATGACTTAACACGCCAGTGAAACTTCCATACAAAGACGTTTCTGCTTGCCAATACCACCAAAGTAATGTAAGGAAAATTTAATTTAAAGGTGTAAGCATTTGTTAAAGTTCTTACAAAAAAGCTCAATACATTTGATTTATTTGCTCCAAGATTGCTCTGGGAAAAAAATCTAATTCCAGACAAGAAACACAAACAACAAGGGATGTAATATTGTGCTGTAAAAACAGCAATATTGATTTTTTTTTTTTCGGGGTGTGGGGATGCTAGCTCGGTTTCTTATCGGACTGTTTGCTATAGCTGTTACCATGGCGTCATGCTTAAATCAGCCATGAGCTGAGTTTGAGCAACTTGTCTTTTGTTTCAATTTAAAATCTTAAATGGGTAAAGTGCACGCACACGCACACACACACACACACACACTTATACACAAAGTAATGCCGAGAAGTCTGTGAAGCCCAATGGGGTTTCCCACTCCGATTGTAGGCAATCAATAACTCTTTGAGAAGTCCAAACTTTCCAAAGCACTGAAAGGACTGTTTGTGTATAAGTAGAGTACACACACTCAAACAACACACACACTTTGCACATATATGACTCAGATCTGTTTTTTCATAAGAGTGTGAACTGTTTCAACTTACATATTTGGTCTTAAATGAGATACTGATCAGATTTTTTGCTCCAACTTACTCCACTACAAGTAAAAGTCCTGCATTCAAAACTTAAGTAAAAGTACAAAAGTATCAACTTCTAAATGTACTTAAAGTATCAAAAATAAAAGTATTCGTTATGCAGAATGACCCCACTCAGACTGCTTTAGATATTTAAAATATAACAAAATTATTATTAGTGCTGCATTTATATAAGCAGCATTTTAATTTCTTAAGATAGGGCTAATTTAACTACTTAATAAACTATTATGAGGTTTTATTATTTTCTAATAAGTCTAATAACTTGAAATGTATAATATTTTTTCATGTTTTCAACCTGAAAAGTAACTAAAGCTCTCAGCTAAATGTAGTGGAGTAAATAGTACAATATTTGCCTCAAAATGTAGTGTAGTAGAAGTATAAAATAACATAAAATTGAAGTATAAGTTCATGTACTTAATTACATTCCACAATCTTAACAATCACATCAGAATTTATGTGTCATTTAATTCACTCTAGGTTCACTCTATTTGTTACATTTCTAAGCTAAAATTCTGAATTTTTTGGATGAATTCTCTCCAGTGAAGCAATTCAGGTCACGATCTCAACACCCCTGGCTCCGATTTCACATCCACACACACACACCTCTGTAAACAACTAGCAGCCACTGCTTCATGAAAAGCTATAATTAAAAAATGTAGATCAATTTCTCCTCATCCCTCCTCCTCGTTATCATCTGCTTATGAATTCCCCGGCTTCCACTGCACCTCGACTTTTAAATGAAACCGTGAACAGTGACTTCAGTAGCCTGTGTGTTTACTCCTGTGTGACTCAGTGCATCACGAGTTCAGGACACGCTGGGATCTGATATTGGCCACATTTAAAAAAGAATGTGAACAGCCAAACAACAAAAAAAGGATCCAAACAGTACCTCCAAATTGAGCGCTAACACTTGCAGTGTGAATGCAGCCTTAGTTACAATGTGTTTGATTTTTATACCCCAGCTTCACTTTAAAACCACGAACTGACACAAACGGATCAAAGTCACAAACAACATCAGTAGGTGAACAAATCACCTAACTGTTGTGAGATCTTAAGTTATGTATCTCCAACACAGAGCTGTAAAAAGGAGGAAGGTTTTTCTTGACAGAACACACACTGCGGGCCCAAATCCATCAAAAACACACTCGGCAGCGACCCAGCTCAGAAATTATATCAGGGCTTGCATGACAGCACGGCACACACACACACACAAACATCCCTGCCAGGATTTATCAATCTGCCCTAACTCACTTTAATGCTCCTAGCCCCCACATGTGGTAACTGTGGCACATCAGGCAGCTCTGAGAGGGCTTGACCATCCCTCATGCATGCATTTCCTCACATATCTTCTAATTAGGACTGAATAATTTATGGAAGAAATTTAATTCCAGTTTTTCTTGCCAGTTGCAATTTAACCCTCTGAATCCCAAGCAGTTCCAGGACCTTTTTTTCCTGTCATTTTACTTACTGTGGCCTCATTTTTTACTAAAATATACAGGTCCTGTACTGTGATGTAAACGGTACAAGCACGGCTGGTAGAGAAAACAAACAAAAAAAAGAATTTCTTTGATAACTTATTTGACACTAAAAAATTTAAAAATGGAATCTATATGTAACATTTGCCTACAAGCGTTTCCAATATTGGAAGAAAAAAATGAGGCTTCCCATTCTATACATATCATTTTAACAACCTATTGTCCTCTCCTCTCTGCTCTGTGTAAAGCAGTTCAGCATGATTTTTTTTTTCAATCTCAGCAGAGCCATTCGTTGCTTCCCAGTTGCACTTAGGAGTGCATAATTTAATGATTTTAACAGCATCTGGTTAGTGCAAATGGTTATTTTTGGCACAATTTTAAGTGCTGCACAGAATAAAGAGATTTTGATGAAATGTAACTATTTTAAGCTTGGATTTGGTTCTCTTTCTTGATGAAAGTGTTCGTCACACATGATTCGTTTGATGAGGACTTTTGGATATTTGAAAATATTTGATTATGAAGATTATGTTTTTAAAGTTTTTAGCGACGTTAAATTGTGTCATTTTGGTGGATTTTCTAAAGACAACATGACTTTCAAACCCACCAGCGAGTTGTGGGTTTCAGAGGGTTAAATTTGGATTATGTTCTGTAAATTAAACAAGATCGTACCAAGCATCATCTCATCTTGTTTCTACATTAACAGAATAACATAGAATAATACAGTTTGTTGTTCGGGTTCTATCAAAGAAAATTAGTGGTAGGCTATAGTTGACATTGCTCTGTATAGTAGTATGTAACTGAATAAATGTTGCAGCACTGCTCTCTTCTTAAAGGGACAGTTCAAAATCAAAAATACAAACTTTTTCCTCTTCCCTGTATTGCTATTTATCATTTTTGGTGTGAGTTGAAGTGTGTTGGAGATATCATCTGGAGAGATGCCTGCATTCTAACACACAAAATATGTATATTTTACAACTGTCCCTTTAAGCTATCGTTAGCTTCACAGACTGCAGGGAACAGGTCTGAATCCTGGAGGTCCAGCTTTATGGATTAGTTTTTTATGGACTGTAAAAGCACACAGGCATCTGCTTATTTCTCCAGACATGAAAAAATCATACAGAGTGGTGTTTTCTTCTTCTTAAACTATCTTCAGCCAAGTTTGAATTGACAGACACCAGCATGCCAACAGTGAGCATATTTGTGATGCAGCAGCCAAGATGTATTTTTTTTGCTGTTTTGCCAACTTAAAGAATTAACGTTAATTAATTAGAACGAAGTCAATTTCCATGTAGCCATTATATATTTCGAAATCAACAGCTGCCGGCTTCAACTTTCACTTCCTACAGCTTGTTAAAACACAAGTTATGTAAATTCTGAATAATATGACAGCTCTGCGATTTGAAAATTGTGACCTTTAAAATCGCTGATCTAAGCTGGAGCATGTGACTTTCCAATCACAGTGTAACAGTGAGTAAAGAGGTGAGGACTGGAGCTGTGTGAGATGATGGGCTGGCTGGTTTCGTGGGTATCCTTGTCGAAACTAATGAACCTGCTGAGCTGGCTGGAGGTATCGGAGGCAGTGTGGACTGGAGCAGTGCAAAGCACCGAGAGTTCCCTGGTTCAGTGGGCCTGTGATTTCCCTGTGGGGGGTCCTGCTATGGCAGCAGTGCAACTCTAACAACCTCAGCTTCTGGCTCGTCCTGCCACGCTCAGGGTGGCTTTGAGGAAACACCCGCCAGGAAAAGTTTTTCAAGCCCCAAAAGTGCTTCATCCATTTGTCAGATCACCTACCAGAACACATAGCTTGCAGATGCATTGATGTGTGCAAATCCTACACACTGACAAGTACAGCATGTGAAAATTGGGTTATTTTAACTCATTGTACTGTGCCTTTCTCACTGTCAGTCATTGTGGATGCCTTGGTCTGTACAGACACAAACGTGGAGTTGTTTCTAACAAGAGTAATGGGAGGGTTTGACAGGATTGCAGGTTTTGCCTATAGCCATTTTCTCATATGAACTCTGGACACTGTCTGAAGTTTTTTACTCAAGTAGCAGTAGATTGTCAGAAATACTCCGGTTTGATTTGGGCGATGGGTGGTTCCAGGGTTGAGAGTGCAGGAAGCAGCGGTTCCTGAACCTCGTCATCACTCCAGTTCAACACTTTCACTTTCGGCGTTCCGTGTCAATGGCTCTACTTTTTCACCCTCAGATGGTTGTTTTTCTTCTGGTTTTGAGGCAGAGGCATGATAGAGATGTCGTCAACACATTCTCCTGACAAGCTGCTCTATTCACTCATTTGCTCAATCAAGGACTTTGTACTGAGAGGAAAGTTCATTGCAAGAAATTCCTACATTTTCATTCTTACAAACAGGTTCTCCGGATGATTTCTAAGCAATTTCAGGGTTGCAGTGCACATATGTTTTTTACGTAACTAACAGTAATCACATCACCCTTGTAATTACTGAACCGCTTTTGACAAACACTTATATGTGTCGTTACGCGTGGTGTTGTCATACGGTCTATTTTGTTGTTTAGGTGTGAGATCCTGTTGCTTATGAGTGTATACATATTTTCTTATGTGTATTCATGTATACATATAGCAGGTCACTGCTAAAAGAAGTCTCAGAGATCAAATTGTGGACCTGTCTGTCTTTGTGTTTGCTACAGTGTGTGTTGAACAGGCGTACAGTATATAAAAAGACACTGTGGTATATTTGAGTGGGTCTTTGCATGCTGAATTTTGTGATCACGTGCTTGCATCAACCCTTTGTTTCTTTAAACAAGAGCATGGGGGTGTGAATAGAGGGAGTGTTATTCAATTCATCAGGAAAAAAAACAATCCCTCCGTGTCATTGATTTCACTTTGGTACTGCTTTTCATAACAGCACCGCCTTTCTATTGGCATGAACCATAATGAATTTCAAAGTCTTAATGTTGCAGCCTGTTTCTCATCTTGCAGTGGGCATGTTCTTCTCACACGATTCCAACTCTAATCGCCTCTCTTCCTTTGATCATTTTTCATCATTACAACATCTTCTCTTTTAGCTTTCGACACATCTATATGCTATATGAGCTTTGCATAGTTGAAACTCATTGTTGAATTGTGGGATCAGAACCTAAGTGGTTCGCATAAGCATAGGCCTATTGTTAGAATAAAGGTATGAATGTGTGAGAGGAGTGTGTGTGTGTTGGTGGATCAAAGCGGTAACGAGCCATTACTGTCAAGTTGTTACGTAAGTGAAGAGTGCTTTTTGCATAGGAAGTGATTTAGTGCCTTAATGGAGCAGCGTGTTCAGTTTGTTTAGGTTTCTGCTGCAGACAGATGTAGCCATTTTGGCTAACGTGCATGTACAGTAGCCCAGTGAAACCAGGGGCTTTACTAGGCTGAAGGTTATAAATGACGGCAGCTGTCCCTTGTGCTTCTGGCCTTGCTCTTCCTCCCTATCCGCCTTTGTTATCTGACCCTCACACTCTTCTATGTCTTTTTCTCATTTTCCTCTTTTCTATATCTCTTGCTGACACGAAGAGACAGGACATTTTAATATCAGATTTCTGGGAGCTGCAAGGTGGCCACAAGGCCTTGAGAGAAAAAGAGCACAGGGGAGAAACAGGACAGGAACAAGAATGAAAACAGGAGTCTGTCAAAGCAGAAGAATTAAAAATAAGAGCTGGAGTAGGGAAACAAAAGAGAGTAACCCTGAGTAGAGTAGAAAGGACACGGGAGGGTTGGAAAGTATGAATCACAGTAGGTCCCACATCGGCGTCGAGCAGGCAGAAGGCTAGCTGGGGGCACATGTACCTTTTTTTTTGCAAGATGACGCAGATATATTCCAGCTGCTCAAAATCCCACATACCTCCAACAAAGGATTGATATCAGATATACCACACATGCTGCTGGAGTCTTTATCCAGTCTGCTCTTGGATCAGTAACAACTCTCATCACGGAAGCCCCAAAGCATCACCAAGGGCTCACTCGCATCCAACACAACAGCTGCTATAGGAAGTAATTGTACCTAATTCATTTGTGATTCTTGGTTATTGTGTTGATTTTGTTCACGCTTTGTGTGTGAGAATGTGTGGGTATAAACGCACATGCTGGAGAGCACAATGCACATGGTCACTCTGATGGTCTCCTTTTTTGTGCCTTTGAATGGATGTGAAGAAAGCATTGCTGAGTAGGAAACATTAGGAAAGTACCGCAGGGCAAGGTTATACTCTACCTCCCAGAGCATGTATTGACAGATGTGTCAGCAAGCTGACCTGATGGGCAGGGTTTCACAGCAGAAGAGCTAAAAGTGTGAGAGAGAGTGAGGAGGAGAGGGAGACAAGGCAGGCTAAGGCATTAGATTTCCATCTGCAGGATTCAGCCTCTCGTGCATGTTTGTGTGTGTGTGCCAAAAAGGGTCATTAAGGTGGTGGAGGAAAAAAAAACACTCTAAAGCAAAGATAAATGTGTATATTCACCCCATTATTTTACTCTGGGAGACTGTAATATTGCCATTCTGAAATTTATCATTCACTTCCCTGCTAAATCATCATTAAAAATGCATTGGAAATAACCAGTGAGAGGCAGATGAGAGGTGTCCAGGTGGAGGGAAAAGAGTGGGCTGGAAATGAGGCAGAGTGGTGGAGTGAGGGATGAGAGAGGCACAGTGTGCGCACGTGCTCCGACTTCAGTCATCTTGATGGACAACTAGCCGGACCCATTGCACTGACAGATAGGGCTCTATCTCCATATTTGCAGAGAGAAGTGTCCAATTTCCTCCCGGCGATCTCAATCGAAGAGTTAAAGAGCTCTGTTCGTGTGACGCTAGAGCCTTGATCAAATAGAGATGTGAGATTAGAGGCCTGCTTTTAAGGGAACATACTTCCCACAACATAATGGTCATTTTCTTTTTGTTCCCTTGCCTCATCATTAATCAACTCTCATGCATGCGAGCTCGCGAGCACAGCTAATCACGTACACACGCGAGCGCAGTTCCCTTTTGTGATGGGTTACGTGTCTGACTAAGAATGCAGACGGAACAGTAAATAATAAGGGAATTAATTAGACTCTGAAAATCCAGTGAATAATTTATGATAAATGGAGAAGTTTAATCAAGCAATCAATCTACTCTGGCCACCGCATCTGGAGCAGAAGAATATTACAGGAGAGAGGAACGAGGATGAGGATGCAGTTTTAAATCAACTTAAACCACACAATCAGTGGAAACTGCTGGAATGCAAAGAATGCCTGGCAGCTTGCCAGCTCTCAGTGTTAAAATAGTGATGTTAAAGTGCGGCATCTGGTTGACTGCTAGCGTACTGAGGGCCTTTTTATCTTGGTGTTAAATTGCCAATATGCCTGTGATCGAGCTGCGTTGCTCTCTAACTCTCTCATACTTGGTAGTCTCTCCGAAATCACATTATTGGTTCTCCTCTGAGCCAAATGGAGTCATTTCCTTAGCAAACTGACTTCATATATTTACCTGCTAATGACTTGCTTAAGCTAACGTTGAAAACATAATGGCATCATTATGGGCCAGGCACCATCAGGTGTCTCAAGGTTAATCGCAGCATTAATTGAGGAGATGGATGAAGGCTGAGAGATCCTTGTTGTCCGTGTTAAGTAGTATTTTCTGATTTCTGAATTGGATGCAAAAAATATGAAAGATTACCTCGTTATCTGATGCCAGAAAAGCCTCAACGGCTGCATCATTTTTTACTGATATATTTTTAGCTTCAGGGACAGGTGCTTTGCTCATAACAAGCCAAATATTAAATGTGAATTGATGACATCCTGCAACAAAAACACTACTAAAATTACTTTAAAAATTAAATGTGCAATTTGCAATTTCTCGCCACATAAAAATAGGGAGCAGTATTTCACCTTGTGCAAGTAATGCATGATTTATTTAATGGAGTAATGACACTTGTCACTTTGCAATGTCCTCATAATATAGAGCAAACTTTCAAAACTAAAATTAAAACCTACATCTGAACTGATATTCTGAGTTTAAGAAACTGATGCAATGGACGGGTCCCTGGAGAGTCTTATGTCCATCAGGAGAGATTACTTGCTCAGAATGTGCACAGAGAACAACAACCCTGCAGAGATGAGGGCCTGCCGGCTGTTAGTCTCCATGCACTTTGCTGAGCTAGGAATCTCCACTGGGAAGAACAGTCTGATAAACGCTGAAACTGGGTTTGTGTGTAAAGCTGAATCTTAAATTACTTTTACTTGGAAACTAACAGTGTAGCTGTGTCTACTTCGTTGTCCTCCCAGATGGCAAACTGGACATTAGAGTGACTCAAAATTGCCTCTCAAGTCACAAGTGGATATAAGACCGGATTGATAATGTTCATTTTTAGAATGTTTTGAAATAAAAAAACTGTTGCACCTTTAAATGTAAGTCATATTGTCTTTAAGGATAATACTGACAGCTAGATATGGCTTGTGGTCAGTATTATTTTCAGCATAGTCTGTGCATACAAAAACAGTTCTCACTGACGGATACAGTATGTTTACTCAACTGAAAAGAATTTGATTTGTTTTTTACATCTGTATTATGCAGAGCGAGAAGAAAACTTCATGAAAGAGGCTAGGTGGCTGATATGAGGATGAAAAAAAGCATTCAGAGTTTTAGGAGAGAGATAAAAATTGAATGATGCATAAAAAATATTCAGAACTAGACAGACAGAGAGGGGGGCACAAAGAGACACAGAGATGTATTTATTGCAGCTATCCTATTAAACAGTTATGACAAACTCATGGCTAATATATTAACAGACTTATCCACCAACATCCATTATTTATTCATCATCAAAAATTCAATCTGGCAGACTGTGTGCCATTATTCAGATGTGCTGGGGGAAAGTGGCACATTTGAATAAATGAGGAATTGTAGGACTCACTCCCATGGCTTGTTGTTGTTCCAAAACCCTCCCTTTAAATTATTCAAACTTTAAATCAATCAAAAAAAAAAAGTCAGGAGATGGATTGATATTGAAAAAATCCCGTCTCTAGCCCACATAGCTGGATGTATTATATCATCGGGAGGAAACATTTTATTGTTCTTGGCCTATATAAAAAATATAATCAGACTTATCAAACTGTTGGAAGTGATTCTGGCGTACACCATCTGGCTTGTTTTTCATTAGCAGGAGAGGAAAACATTATGTTTCCTTCGCGTTTTTCAACTTGCATCTCATTTCTGTGCAATTTCTGACCCAGCACTGTGACTTGCAGTAGACTAGCTCATATTTACTATATTTGGTTTGCCTTGTTTCCTCTGGTGAAATTCTGCACCTCTCGGCAATACCTAAGTCTGAATGAGATTGGATATGGAAATGTAGAGTACTGCAGACCAGTAGTTTCTGCTGATGTTGTGGAACTTGGCAGCATGGAGAACAGGACATATTCCTCAGAGAAACAAACACTCGCATATACAGACACCTCTGTGCAAGCAGCCACATGAAACCTGACACACATGCACATATATATACTCTTCAGTTAATGTAGTGCATTACAGAAATGCAACCACTGTCGAAAATAACACATTTAAAGTGTTGTAGGGATGTTTGAACACATAAAGTGCTAGCTAAAAGGGAGAAAATATAGAGGCAACCACAAAATGCATATTTTTTTTACTTCTTTAACTACATGAATCTAGTTCGTTCTCTTCTCTGCCGACTGTTAATAATATACAATGATGTGATGAACAATAATAACAAGTCTTATGGTAGAGTCCACAGCATGCTAGCAGCTCTGTAAGGCTTTACTTCACAGTAAGCTAAATGCTCCTATTAGCATGCTGATATACTCACTCACAGTCAAGCAGTAATCCACTATGTACCGTAAATCAGGTTTATTCCCATAAACATATTGATGTCCACACTGACGGCTCAGTTGGTTCAATGATATCCAGTTTTATTACTTTAATCTACTGTATTTTATTACCATTTCTGTATGTGTGTATGTGCATTGTGATGTTATTGCCAAGTCTGTTGTGTGATACAGCAGCTTGGAACCCTAGACACATTTCCCCATGGTAAAATAAAGTACATATTATTACATTAACAATGCCAACATGCTGGTTGTTGGTCGATATTAGCTTCTTTGCTATGTTTACTATCTTACATTGTTGTACATTGTTACTAAGTTGGGTGTGCTAACTGGTTTGAATATCATTAGTTTTAAGGTATATGGTGACAACAGGTGACAGGGTATTTGACAACTTGAAATTTCACTTGATGTTGGTGCAAGATGAAAAGTTAAACGATAAACAAAGTTATAATTAATCATGTGGGGAACATGAATATCTGAATTAAATTCAATTGCAATTCACCCAGGAGTTATTGAGCTGTTTAGGTCTTGACCAAAGTGCTCTACACTGTCCAACAGATTGGCTGGACATTGCCAGCCCTTGAGTGGTAGTGTGTTTACATAATGAGTATGATAATATAAGTATTATGTTTACAAGCATAATCAATAAGGCAGTTGGCAATTTGTCAGTAAAGAAAATATGCTGGCATTTCATTTACCAATTTGTTTGACTTATGTCTTAGTTAAGGTGGTAGGCATAATAAGCACCTGTGCAGTACTGTTCAATCTAATACAACAGCCCAGTAATGAAAGGTTGTCAGGCTTTTAATGTTAATATTTTGATGGGATTTGTCAGAAGGGTCCTTGTTAAACTCTATAGAGTTAGTTAAAATCTTAACACCTTTACACTCCGAGCCAAAAGCCATTCCATCAGCTGATGTTGGTCAGTCGGTGAGTGCCTGTGGCCTTTGCTTTTGCAGTGTGTCCCACATCCTTGGCACTAGTCGGTCCTTGTTGGTCCTTGTTGTTGGCTTTTCAGCCGATTGAGCATGTTGATGAGCCCGTTGGTGAGAGAAATCACTCTGATTGGCTGTTCAACTTAAGCGAATCAGTGCACATGAAGAGAAATGAAAGTGAGGAAGGCCAGCAGAGGAGTAAAGTTAAGAGAGCACACAGACAGATCTTCTCATATCTCATCTTCATCTGATCATTCCAATAAAAACATATTTTCAACAACAAGGCCATCTGGGATTGAAGAAAATGAAACTGTCTTCAGTAATGAGGCAAATGCTGCTTTGCATGTAACTAAAAAATAATTGTATATTTGCAGTACAAGGTTTTCTGGTATCAATTTTTAAATGACAAATATACTTCTACCACCTGCTGGTATGGAGAGTTATTTTGTCTTAACACAAGTGCAGATCGTACATGTTAGATTCATAGACTGTATAGTGGACATAGACACCATGACATCATCCATTGGTTTGTGCACTACCTGTTGGAAGCATCGAGTTTGCATTACAACTGTCGCCATCTTGCTTTATGTTCGTCGCCATCCTTGTTTTTTGAAATCAGGAGAGACCATATTTGGATTGGGGAGGCGCAAGGACGGATGGATCTAAAAATAAACTGTTAACGCTCAAACAAAATGGACGTTACTTACCTCAATGTCTTTTCTAAATGGGACCATTGTTTACACAATTAACATTATATTGTCTTGCAGAAGACCTAAAAAAGACCATAATCTTGCCATGAGAATTTTTCCTGAGGTAGTTAATCATGTGAGAAGTAGTCTCATTTTGTTTTGAGATAGATATGACTGGAGTTCTTTTGCAGCAGCATTGTCATTGGCTGGAGTCTTTGTGGTGTGTTCAAGTGCAACTTCTTGGCCCAGTCAGTTCTGTTTGGTGTGTTTGAGCCTTAAGTTCTGTTGGTGCAGTTGTTTGTGTAAATTTACCCAATGACTTGGCCAACATGTTGGCCAAACACTGCATTGTTTAGTCACTTGGCTTGCTGTCCATTGTATAGTGGAGCACTGCAATTGGATCAGTGCAATACAACGGAATCCAATAAAATACAACCGGTCCAAAATGGAAAAGTCTCTCTGAACTTAGAAAAATTGGCCAATAATAAAAGTCAGTCTGACAGGCTTTTTGCTCCCTTTTGTAAATGTCTCACTGTCAACAACCCCAAACACTCTGTGTTCTCCAAACCTCTGCTGTATCTTAAAGGGGAGGTGGAAATAAAGGCAAAAAGATCAAGTGTGGTGTCTGTATCATTTATCAAGAGCAAGGTACAGCCCGTCCAGCTCCAGTATTTCCTGTTTACTCATATATTGTTTTGGACAAATGTGTTCAAAACACAGTGGTATCGGCGTCTGGAAATGTACAAGTCCCATTAAATCTTGGCAAAGAGAAACAGTGCGTGAAACAATGACTTGCAATATTGAGGGTGGATTGCCAAGTTTTAATATACAGTCGACTATAAATACGCATAGAGAATGATCATTATAAAGCGTTTTGGGAGTTAAGGGACACAGTGAGCACCCCCCAGACACCAACATTTTTGTATTACCCAGTTTTGTTTCGAATTAGTGTGAGGAAAAGTTGACATGGCAGTTGTATAGATAAAATCCCATACAGTCATCATTGTTACACTCAAATTAAAGGCTATAAATACAGAATGCTCTGTCGATGGGAGCTCTCATTCGTCCAACAAGAATCATTATTTTTCTTCCATCTGTGCATTGGTGAGATATAATATGTGAAACCTTGTAGATGCTCACTGAGAGCGACAGTAATAATATAGCTTCAAACTATCTTTTTATTCTACACAAAAACGACTTCATTTTCATCTTTACTTTCTATTGGAAATCATAAATGGAAGTTTTCTGGCTCTCTTGTCATTTAATCGGGTACTTGTAGTTCCGGTCTAAGTTAGTCTGGTATTGCAAAAGCCCTTATACAGCCTGTCAGCACAGCACAGCCTCAGCCATTTGTCTGCCACCTTTAGTCAATCTCCCTTACAGATGCAATGACTAATAGATGAAGTTTGCAAGAGATGGGGATGGACTGCAGAGAGTGTGAGAGAACTTATTTAAAAAAAAGAAAAAAAAAGGGAGAGAGAGAGTGTGATGTCCAGAGATTTTTCAGAGAAGTAGGGATTGGCTAAATCTGTAGAGGAAAGTTAAAAAATAAAACTTCTCAGTTGACCAGATGGAAACAGTAATTGTCACATATTTGCCGACAAATCTTGAAAATTGTTTTCCAGCTTTGTTTTAGCCCATCCGTTGTCCCTCTTTAATCCTCCCTGCATGTTAAACTTCTGCTCTCTCCCTCTCAGCCTCGCTCGCTTGGGGAATGGAATCTGGCAGGCTCCTCACAGGCATCTGTAATGTGCTAACATAAGAAATCAATCAGACTCACAGTATTTCTACAGCCCCTCAGCCCACATTGATTTATTGCAAATGTGTTGAAGATGAAGAGAGGAACTCTTTAGCACCGGGGAGCAGGGTGGTCAAGGGGAGTGGATGTAGGAGAGCAGGATGAGGAGACGATGACAGGTTTGGGATGAGAGGTGATGGGAGGGGGAGGAGCGAGGGAAGGAGGAGGGATCTCAACGTGCTGACCTTTGTTTTGATAGGCTGGCATTGTTCACCCCGGGGTCAACGCATTGTCTGTCATCAGCCAGCCGCGCAGAGAAAATGATGATAATGTGTTTTATATTTCAGATGCTTGTGATGTGTTTGCTATGTGCTGTGGTTTTCCACGATGTGGACCATGACAGCTGCTGTCAGCCCTGCAGCCGGATGGGTCAGGGGTCACAGAGCTGGTGGTGGCTTGGATTCCCATTAGACACTATCAGTAAACTAACCTGACAAACAGAAAAACAACATTCTCAATATATTTAGCATTGTTGCAGCAGAGTGTACAAAGGAAGTGGAAGTAGCCTCCAGGTATGAAAAGGGAAGCCAGAGTGTAAATGACTTAAACCAGCATTGAAATGGCCAGAGGGGGTGATTCTACTGCAAAATTAAGTGTGCATAGAAATCTATGAGTAAATGATCCTACTTCATACTTGATTCATTACCTCGGTTAATGTTTTTGTAATGAGTTTTTGGTCTTAATCTCTTGTTTCAAGTATTCTTCAGTACAGCATTATATTCATGTTGGAAATGATGGTCCAATTTAGAGTAAAACAGACGATCAAACAGAGAATGGCCGTTGCTACCGTGTGATTGCTACCATAGCCTCCTGTCATTGAAAATAGAAGTGAAGCAAACCAACTGATAACAGATTTTTGAGACCAATCGAGATACTGATTTTTTTTTTTATCCTGCAAAAAGTGAAGAGATATGAATACTTCCTGAAGCCACTGCATTTCCTGCTAGTTGATAAACTTAGCCACGTCAGGTAATAGACCTATCCTAGCAAGTAGTCATCAAGTACGCAGCATTTACACCAGGCCTTTTAGCAGCAAATGGAAGAAAAAAATGCTTTTCTTTTTGCTGTTTTTTCCTCTTTTTTTTGCTTTAATGCTTTATTTTCAAACATATGTGATAGAGTGTTCCATATAGCTATCATTTATAGAAGAAACATAAAGCCCATCCACCCCAGAGCCCACTTCTTTTATACAAGCTATGATTATAACCTTCCCATTTGTTTGTTGATATTAATGCTAATATCATTTGTTTTATGAAGTGTGTGAGTCACCTTCATGCCATAATCCACTTAAAACTTTGACTTGACTTATTTTTAAAATGTGCCCGTGATTCATGGGTATCACTGTTAAAAATGTGGCATCTTTTAAAACTGTTTTCTGAACTGAATTATTACCATATTAGAGTGGTAATTTGTACCTAATGCCTTTTGTAATGGCTTTTTGACTGTTGTTATTTATTTGAGTCACTTTCAATCTTAACATTTTTTAAACTCAAAACAAATTATCTTGAGTTGCCACTCAATTATGACTCAGAGCAATTTCATATTTCATGCTTGCGCAGCTCAGGGGGGATATCTGGAGGGATGCCTCACCAGTAAATTTTGTTTTCTATTTTATACATCTCGAGAGTGAAAGGCTTGTTTATCCGTTTTGGTGAAGATGAGGCGGGAACAGAGTAAGTAAGAGCTCAATAGTAGCGTGGTGTATTTATATCGCGGGCATACACTTAGAGACACTGAACGGGGCTGATGGAGATGAGGATTGAAGTGGATTACTGAGATAGGACAGCGCCGCTGAGAGAATGAAATCTTATTTATATTAAGCTTTCATAAAATACATGAGCGGTAAAACATACGTCTGTCCGTGGCCATATGCAGCTCAGCGATGCTTTCTCTCTCTCTCTCTCTCTCTCTCTCTCTCCCCCTCTCTCTGCGGGGGCTGATTGAACGGGTTAAAGAGGAGATTAAAGCGATAATATACATCTCTAATCCGCAGCACTTTAAGAGGGCAAAGAGGCAAAACTGCCTCCAACCACAGAGCCGGACACGAAGAGGGTGCATCACTGGCCATCAGGGTCAGCAATCGCCATGGCAACAGATTATTCAGAATAATTATCTGCCATATGTGCCTTGTCACAATTAGAAGTTGGCTGTGAGCTGGGTCAGGGGTCAAACGCTGATCAGAGTATTGGGGGTGGCAGCGAGCGTAACCCTCTACCAGTGGTGGAATGTAACTAAGTACATTTACTCAAGTATTGTACCTAGCTATACTACAATTTGACTTTACTTGAGTATTTCCATTTTATGTAACATTTTATTTACTACATTTTGAAGCAATTTTTATTACTTCACTGCTTTTAGCCGCCAGCTTTAGTTACTTTTCAGGTCATGATTTAACATGAAAAACATTACAAATTTGAATTAATTATAATAACAACAGTATCTTTATTTATAGCAACTTTTAAAAACAACAGCTTACAAATTGCTTTGACAGAGCGCAGTTAATTACAAAGTAGAATGATGCCGAAAACAATTCTTACATTAAAAAAGAAAAAACCAACGATAGAAGACAGTGAAGGATTAACCATTCTCAGATACAGAGGAAGAGTATCATGATAAAGCAATAAGAACCGAATCAAAAGGTATAAATAAGACTATATAAATCCTTTTTGGACAAGCATGAAGCTAAATCTTTTCCTGGACTGGTGCTGGAGCTGGTTTGCAGTTGGTTCAATGTGCAAACCGTCTCAGAACTGGTTTTCTTTTCCACAGACAGTCTGAAGGGCGCCACCCGAGGATCTTAGCACGGGTCAGCTCGTATGGAATTAATCATTCTGTTAAATAGCAAGGAGCAAGACCTAAATGAGCTTTAAAAGTGACCAGTAAAATCTTAAAATTAGTCCTAAAACCAACAGGGAGCCAGTGCAAACATGCTACAATTGGCGTGATGAATGCAGGAATTTTACTGTAGTGGAGTATTAGTACTTTTGCTTAAGTAAGAGATCTGAATACGTCTTCCACTGCTGCCCCCTACACTGTTTATTAGAATAAAGTTCAGGCTGCTTATCGCATCTATCACGGTCACACAACCTTCACTTGACGTTCTCAGAGACCCGATGCTACCAGCCACATCACTTTGTTGCACTGACTTACTCCAAATGTCACAGCATGCCATGCATATTGAGCTTTTCAATAGCCCCTTTCTTCAATAATAGATCTTACAAAATGAAAATCTGGAAATGAATAAAATGGATTTATGATTTCAATCAGAATACTAAGCTTCTTGAATCGACTTTTTGGCTCAGTAGCAAGGAAAGGAAATGACTGTGTGAGCAGAGTGCGCAAATGTGAGCTGACAGAGGCTTGGAGAAAAAAAAAAAAAAAGAAAAACCTTTGTGGTTTGTTCTCACGACCAAGCCTTCCATTAGGAGTCCAGACGTTTTAACTCATCGCTGCAGCTCTCCCGCAGGAGTTATACAGTGAATGTTTCATTTCCCATAAAGCTGTGTTCACACTGGTACCCTGGGAAAAGAGGCAACAAGGTGCAAAGTGGTTTATCCATTATAGTGGATAATTTATTCTGTCACTTTAGCCCGCGTGAGAAAAGTCATTTGGAGTGAGAGACCTGTCACGCTGTTTGCCATCTTGTTCCGCAGAAATGTCAAAGCCGTCTTTAAAACAAAAATCACTGTTTATTCATTTGGAAAAGTTCTTCAGTTAAGAGAAACAGCTGTGATTCTTGCCTTGTACTGTTTTCCCTGCTTTGAACTCATTCTCATGGTGCAATCTGCAACAAAGCATCCTCACGTCACCCGTGGCAATCTCTATTCAGACGGAGTCTCCCCCCTCTAATTGTTGATTTGGTATGAATCAGTTTGAGGATCCCTGGGGGAAGTGTGAAACGTGACAGTTTTAAAACACCCGCGATACCTCGGGCTTATTACTGCAAGCTGTCAGATTGTGTGAGATGCACGGTGACACTGCTTTTCTCTGATCAAATTTGTCACATCATGCCAGGCAGGATCACAGGGCGGAGGCACCGCCGACACGTTTGGGAGAGAGCCCTGGATGTGCTCAGACAAGCCACTTACGTTTAAACACCAATTAAGCCCCATGCACTACTTACATCTATGGTCTATTAGATTGTCACCCATCACTATTAGGAGACACTCTGAGCCCTCTGGCATTCTGGGAAAATAATTACATTCTTTCTGCGTCATAATTACTGCCTTGAAAGTGTCTCTTTTCGAACACTAACAAAGCAGGCTCTTACTCTTCGTCGTCTCCCCGTTCCCCTCTCCCCAAGCTCTGCCTTTCTCATCTCTTGTCTGTTGTCTCTCTAGACACTAATGAAGTGGTTTAATCTCGTAACTCCAGAGGAACTGTCTGCAGAGGACTGCATTAATTAAGTCCGTGTGTGTGTACTCCTTTTAAGGTTTGCACATTTTCCGTACGGTCCCACCATATAAACATGTTTGCCGTCACCGCTCGATGTTGCTTTGTGACTGACGCAGAATTGGCATGGTATGCAAATGTGCATGCGTTTTGGAGAATTTGTTGATTAGTCCAAATGAGACAAATACAATTTGTCGCTCTGAAAAGTTTGATAACACATTGATTTCCCATTTGCAACTTTACCCAACTGTGTGAATCCACACAAATCAAATCTGTCACCCGTTTGAATCTATTATTGTGTAATCTCCAGGAACCCCGAGCTGCTCATCTGAGGCCTGTGTTTTAATGCAAAAAGAATTAGAGAATAGATGCTTATTTTTGACTCCCTAACACATTGTGGCAAGCCGGTATGAAAACCTGTCAGACATGAAGTGAGTTTGAGTTATTATATAGTTCCAGTTGGGTAAACATAGTGAATAGCTTGTCTGTTACTTCCAGAGTGTGACTGATGTTTAGCACCAGCTAACCACACTCAACTGGTCTATTTATGCAGTCACTCCACTTTGATTTAGTCCTTGCCTTCTTCAGAGTGTTCATTTGGATTACATTTTCCTTGACATTGCCTTACTGCATTCATGGAAAAAATGACAGTTGTGGCAGTTCCTTTTACAAACAGCCAGAGAGCAAGCCACTGATTCTGCTCTCATATTTGCCAGCTCCTGAGTCCCGAGGATTCAGGCTGTTGACTTAAGATCTTAGCTTTTCAGAATAAAGTGTACCTCCGTTTTTACATCTCTCTCCGACACTCCTGTTGTATATCACTGAAACTGTCACCGTTTTTTTTTCTTATTTGGGGACAGCGTTAACGGTGTTTTCTACAACCTGGTTAAATCTTGGCAGTGGTTGAAGAAGTGTTCAGATCTCTGACTTAAGTAAATATACTATTATCACACTGTGAAATGACTCCACCACAAGGAAAAGTCCTGCATTCAAAACCCTACGACCATAAAAGTAAAAAAAAAAGTATTATTTTTTATGCACGCAGCATTTTATTTCTTTCAAGGGAGGGTGGATGTTAACTTAAAATCCTGCCATGTGGTTAAATTTACAAGAGTGCATAGTCATTTTAGAATGAATCATGTATTTTGTGTTAAATTAATCGCCTAAAAAGTAACAAAAAACTAAAGCTGGCAGTAAAAAGTACAACATTTGCCGCTAATTGTAACAAGCAGAGCAAACGTTAGCAGCAGCTCAGCTCGTAGAGCCTCCAGGGCATCCTCTATCCACCTTACAGCTTCAGATAAACACAGATTTTAACATTAAACTACTTAATTTAGTGGTTTCACTGGTTTTAAATGACAGGTCTATTTAGTTTGGGAAGGAGGAGACATTTGCAGATAATTCTGCTCCTGTTAAAACCTCCTAAAAGATGAACACAAAGGTTTACTAACCAGAAGAAGCTGACTATTGTTGCTTTTTTGATTGAGAGACCCCTTGTGGCAGAAAACTACACATTTTGTGTTCAAAGCATAATGCTTCATGCATTAATACAATTTTGCTGTATAAGTATCAAAGACTGCATCATTTCTTCATAATAAAACTACATTACATTACAAGGTTACATGAACCAATTCTGGAGAAATGTGAGGCTTGCTTGTATCTGAACAAACTGAAGATTTTTTGCCAACAGAACTCATTAAATTCACCATCAGTTTCTGAGCAACTGCATGATAAAGGGTAAAAACTCGTCTCAAGAACCGCAGGTCACGATGGCACCAGATTTGGCGGGTACATTAATTGGATGTGCCTTCGCTAAGTTTCTGGAAAGCTTAGTTGAGTTTCTTCAAACACACAGGCCAGATTATTAACAGTTTATTATCAGTTTTGTCAGTTTTTGGGAAAAGAATAGATTCTTCATCAAACATGTATGTGTATCTGCCTGGTACTTAATTTCACACTTTTTTGGGCTTTAATAGTTTCCACAGAGGTGCTCTTCCATAACTTTTGTAATGGAATGATAGCGGTGCATGTATATCTTTTATTTATTCATTTATCACAGTGTTGGTGGTGGCAGTGTCTTTCTTCCTGTTAGTTCGGACTAATTACCTGCTGAGTTCACTATGTAAAGTAAATAAGAGTTGCTGTCTGCCTCTTTTATTTTCACCATTTTTCAAACTAAACATTTGCTCACTCCGAGACAGAAACTGTCTCATTTTCAACAAGTAACACAATTTCATAAACATTCCCCTGCTGATTCCACCTCTCGAAAAAGCAGCGATCAAACCCCCACACTCTGCATCGAGAGGCCCCTTCATGGTGCGCTCATACCCCCATTCTACAGTATTTACTGCACTCATTGACCGTAGCTTCTGAAGGGTTATTTTGCACAGAAATTTAGAATGCTCCCATTATAGTGAAGGCCCTTTTGAGAAAATTGCTTTTGTATTTACGAGTAGTGCCACTACAAGAAGTAGCACTACACTGTTGGCACGCTGGGTAACTGCTAACTAGACTCCAGCCAGAAACAATACTGTCACATTCAATTTTAAGGATAGGAAGTCAGGCTTCGGTTACACATTGACCTTAATGAACAGAATCTTGTTAAGAGTCTTCTCACCGTGCTGTGCAGGGAGCAAATACAGCTTTATTTCTTCATCTTCATTTTCCATTTCATGCTCCATCTTTTCCACCGTAGAGAGGTGAGATATTGCACTTGAAAGGTGAAAGGAACTGCTTTGTTTTTTTTGTCTGTGATACCGTAACTTGTGTGGATCATCAGGAAGTTGATTTCATATAGAAACCCATGACCTTAGAAGACCAATATCCACTGCAGCACGACCTCCCCTCAGGGAGAAAACGAACATGCAGCACTTACCACCCGATAGCACTCAACCAACATATCCTCCAGTCACGCAGTGCCACACACGTGCGCACACACACTCGTACAAAATACCTGCCGTTTTTCACATATTTCCACATAAGTACTGCACACCTGACCTGTGTGAGTAAAAGAGCAAAAAGTGCATTTGTCTCGCACCATCAGCATCAAAATGTGATCTTTTTGCCAAGGTCAACCTCAAGATTTAGCGTGTGCAAACATAGACTTACACACAGAGATAGATTGACACAGAGAGAGGGACAGATAAAGGCACATGTACACACACACACACACATTAGGCCACCTTTTTGTGCTACTTGAGCTACAGCCATAAGTCATTCTGCAGGGTAGCTGTACCATGAAGTGTAGACAGCAGTATCCATAACATGTTATTATTTATGAGTATCTGTATGTTTTGCACATATGTATGCAAATGTATACATTAAGGAGAGGGGGCTCTTCATTTCTGCCTTTTAGAAGAAGTGTCTGCCTTCTTATCACCACTGCTATTAAAATAGCAAGGCTGTGGGGCGGAGATCCATCTTGTCTTTTAATGGCATGTCTATGTGTGTGTGTGAGTGTGTTTGTGCAGCACAAAAAGGTGTGTGTATGTGTTGGCGTGACTAGGTATGTGTGGATCTTGTGCATGCGTGATTGTGCTGGTGCACTTAACTGCGCTTGCAACTGCAATCAGGACTGTAAGTGGCCTGCAATTTCAAAAAGAGAAATTGAAGTGGGGACTGGAAAGGAGGTAGAAAGAGATGGAAGCCTGTGAAGTTAAAATGTGAGGCGTCCTTGATGAGAATCATTTTGATTATTTCTGACAAAGGTAAAGCGCATAGCATCGTAATTACCTCTGCGCTATTTCATGTAAGAATGAGCATGTTCTTTTAATGAAGATGGCTCCGTGTTTGTCTGTGCTGGAGCAGCATCGGCGAGGCGGCCATTCTGTTTTTATGACCCTCACGGTGCAATTACAGTGTTTAACTGTGTAACTGTCAGTGCTGCTTTTGCATTTATAAAACAACATTAGAACACTTTTCTGCAGCCATTACCCAAATCTTGCATCTTCCTGTCATCTCATTTATACAGCCTAAAATAAGCCATTCAACAGTTTAAGCCCGTATAAAAACGTAATCATCACATCATCACCTACTGGTTTGTGGACTATTGAGATGTGGATCATTGAGTTTAACATTTTGGTCATCACCATAGTTTTTTTTGGCAACATTACATGTACAGAATGGATTGATAGCTGCTGGGACGCTATGTTATCAGCTAATTACAGTGCTAGCTAGCCAGTTTAGTTAGCAAGGTGCATCCGACTCCTTAATCAAGTTGCAATATTATAAAATTTCATGGTATGCTAGCTGTATCAGAAAATATGATGGTTTCACAATATCATAGTATATGGTTATAGACAATTATTTCTACTACTGTCAGTTACAGACACTCAAAGGAAAGAAAACAGAGGGAACTTTTTGATTGAAAAAAGCCTATTTTATAACAACCACCAATTCTTATACCATAGTATGTTGCAATAACTGTGTTATCTGCAGCCGTGCTGCCTTTTTTTCCAGAGGAGTCGCCTCCTGCTGGACATTAGAAAGAATGCAGGTTTAAGGCACTTTTGCATTGGCCTTGCTTTTTAGAACCAAGGCCAAGCTTTATGGGAAGGCAAGGAAAAAAACTTAATGAAAAATGATAGTAATAAAAGAAAAGGAAAAGAAAATCCTCAGGACTGGAAATTGAATACGAGATCCTCTGTCTTGACGGGAACCATAGAAAGCAAAGGAAGAAAATGAAAAATGAAATCAAAGTTCACATTACTTGATATGTAGATGGCAGGGGGGGTTTAGCCTTGACTGAACATGTATTTAGGGCTCTTAATAAATGAACTGGTAGACAAGGGAGCACAAGCAAGAGCAGCCCCAGATCATCTGTGTCCTGAGAGAAGAGAGGTAACAATAAAAGCCATAACACCCATACCAAATTGAAAGCCCTCTTTCAATCTCGCCGTTTCACTTCACGCTCACAAAGCAGCCATTCTGACCTCACAGTGATTGTGTGCTTTATAATAGCGGCTGCGGTGATATGTTTTTGCATTCCAGTGTGTGTGCGCGCCTCAGGGACAGTGGGTGACAGACTCACTCCCTGTGTGTGGCCGATTGCAGTGCGAGCGCCAAGGACAAGCAGTGGAGGGTAGAGCGGGTGATTTGTCTCTTAGGATTGAACTCATCTCCCTGGTCTCCCGCAGGCCTCTCCTCCCTCTTCTTTCACTGCATGCTGTCTTATTTTGAAGGTGAAGAGCATTTCTCTCAGTGTTTGCATGCATCTGTTTTAGCTGATGCAGATGATTTTAGTTTGCGAATTTACACAGTTTATGTTGTACACTCGCACACGTCAACACACCGAAGACTTGTATATGGGAGATTAACAGAAGATGCATAGTCAGCTATTTCTACCATTGATTAATCTTAATTGTTTCATGCAGAAATGGCAGAAAATGCCTTTTAAGCATCTCAAATATGAATATATCCCGCTTATCTGTGCTTATATCTTATTTAACTAAATTAAGCGACGGAGCTATCTGTTTTTTCATACCACCACACAGTGAAATACAACCACACACTTCATGAATTCAAGATTCGGCAACATTCATTTATTGTGTTGTTAACTCATCTAAAAAACACTTAATTCAAACTGGACAGAAACAAAATAAGACTCACCAAACCTGTCTCAGTTAGTCTTTCCACTGTTCCAGTAGTACAAACCTTGTTTGGTGGGAAAATAGACCCTTAAATCATAGAGTAAAATAAAACGAAAATGCTGCCTCTACAAAGTGCTATTTTGCTGCCGTGCCCCAGCTGCCAGCTAATCAGCTGTCCATTTAACAGCTCCCTTGTTCTTCGGATTAAATCCATTTAATTTGCTTAATGAGATGACAAGAAACAGCTTGGCCCATGTTGACTGATTCACTTTTATTTCCAGAATTTAACCCAAAATACTCCCAAATAGTCCTGTAAGTCGCCATGTTTCTCACCTCCGCTATCTGTCCCACCAGTAGAGACTGACCTCTGGTGGTAGCTGATGTGCACTACACATAAAAAAAATACAGCAACTCTATCAGTTTAAAGTGAAGTGTCTGTATTTCTGATGGTATTGAAAATCATACTGCTGGGATTTTTAAATACCTAGATAAATCATAATACAAAATACCGCCCAAGCTCAAACTAAATATCGTTTGCTTTTGGACTGACAAAACAAGACATTAAAAGACATCACTTTAGAATCTGAAAGTGGAACTAATATTATTATTATTTTTAATAATCTGAATCTATAATCCAAGAGCTTTTTCCATGTGTTATTCTAGCCGGTGGAGCTGAGATCATAGTAAAAATACAGAGCCACTTCCTGTTTATAACTCCTTGAATTTTAAATGATTAGATATGCAAACAGAACCTTGTATCCAGACCCTTTACTTTACAACACAAACATTAAGCATCAGCTCACTTTTTCTCTTTAGGTATCCTAATTGACTGTCTGTTCCAACTGTGGCGTGCTAAGATGTGTTTGTTTTCTTCTGGCCAGAGGGCAGTCCTGATAAGGTGTGTTGGAAGAATATTTTGTTTACACCTCTGAAATGGCTAATCTCTGAGTAGATGCAACCAATCAGCAGAGAAGAAGAAAACCACTTAAGGTAGAAACGGACAGCACAGCCTCATAAAAACACTCAGCTCTTCCTGAGTTATTTCACTCTATTTAGTCAGAGATAAACTGAAGCGTAAGTATGAATACAATTTGGACAGAAGGCATGAAAAACAAACCGATGATTGATGTACCATTATACTGTAGGATGCCTCATATACTTAGTATTGCTACTAAATCACACTAGTGTCCCCCCTGGTACCCTGTATAACCATTATTTATGTGCCAGTGGCAAAGTAATCCAAAAAAAGTGTCCAGCACTGTCATCAGCCATCAGCTGTACAGGGAATAGTCCCTTTGAAGTCTGTAAAAGCTGCTATGCCGTCCATCACATCCACTGTGGCAGTGTCCTCTAAAATATCCAGACCCAAATCTCTATAGTCTGCAGAATAGAATATAGGCACTGGCAAGGTAAACACCTCTCTCATCATATTCAGCAGTCCATGCAACAATCTTCTGTTTGCCCCCAAATTACATTTTGTTTTATGAAGGAGGTGGGGAGGGTTATAATAGTATTTTGTCTGAACTCTGTGGCAGATTGTTTTTCACACCATATCTACTGCAAATTACATTCACATGCATTTTTCCCTTTATTTTAGGAAATGTTAGGGAGCTATCGTTATTATCAGGAGATGACACAAATGTTATTGGTGATTACTAGAATGAGATTGGAATACAAACCTGGAATATAAATACTAAAAGCAATCATCCAGCAGTCACATTCCCCACCAAGCCTCTACACATAACCATCTAACTGCTCTTTTATAATGTAGTTTGGTATTTTCAGTAGTTTTCTTGAAAAAAGACACAAAACGCCTGTTATAAGTCCTTGAGAATCTGAGGTCATTCCACCAATTGTACATCACACACATACGAAAGATAAGATTTGGATCAAAGGATTTTTTTCTTTCAAACAACCTTTGAAAATTTCGTGTTTCTTTAAAAGATTAGTGGATGCCATGAAGGTCTCCCAAGTCCTTTTTCCTCCTTCCTCTTCAGGAAGTGCATGTGTGTAAGTTTATTATGTTTGTGAGAAAATACTTTTTTTCCTTTTTTAATAATGTTACATTTTTTTTCTCCTAGGTAAATGGTCATATGGATGGCAAGATAAAAAAAAATCAATACTCCAGGAAGTTTTTTGCCCTAACCCTCGGTCAGTGGTTTTTTAGCCTAAATTCACAGAAACTGCAGCCTTTTCTCAAACCACAAACCATACTTGCAGAACGCTTATATGTGTTGTTATGGGTGGTATAGACGTATGGTCTATTTTGTAGTTTAGGTTGGAGAACTTGGTTGGTTCATAACAAGGTCTGTGGATTATTTTAATTAAAGGGTCCATGAATTCTGGAAAAAGACATTGCTGATAAGACCATAAAACGAGTAGCATATATTTCCAATATAATCGAGTGAAGGCAGACATCTCTACAGCCAACACTCGACAACTCACACCAAAACAATCTAGTCTGATAAATAACATGATGGAAAAGACACAAAATGTCATTTTGATTTTAGCCTGACCTGTCCCTTTAAACCAAAACTTTCCAATCAGTTTCAGAAAATCCTCAGTAATTATCAAGTAAAAAACACACCAGGAACCAAGTGCGAATCAATAAGTAGCTCTTGACTAACTCTGAATTAAGGATTGTAGATAATGATAATGACAAGTTTCCTGAGCGGTATGTCAATGATCCAGCATCTAATGAGTTTCTAGATCTACTCGCTAAATATGTGAGTCGAATCATTTCAGATTAACCATCAGCTGCTAAATAGCACATAACCAATAAATAATTAGGACTTCCTGATTACATTAAATTCATAGTGGTTACTATCTTTGTGTCCCCTCAAGTGAAATCATCCTCGTCAGCTTACAAGTGATTTTTTATCTGGAATGCGTCATTAGTCTAGGATTTATTGGTTCATTATTTAGTAGTTCATTAGTTTATGAATAATGTACCAGAGACAGAATCCTCCCAAAAACATTTTTGCTCTCAAATTCAATGAACATTTACACTTACTCACTTTATTTGCTGAGTTATCCAAGAACTTGCAATTATATTTAATGCATTTCAAAGAAGATGGGTTGGATTTTCTTCAATACAAAGCCTGTCTGTGTCAATGCAATGTCAGACTTGTTTTGAATTTAAAGATGTTCCGTCATTTATATGAATGACTTCTTAAGGTCTAATAGCTATTAAGAAATCCTCAGTATTTATGCTGTCGGGATGTCAGTTCTTTCCATTCATTCACTGTTAACCCTTCTCTTGGCATAGCAATATGTACAGACAATACATACTTAGCACTGTAATCTCTCATATGTACCACTGATGAACTGTGCACACAACGTTATTTATTCTACTTCCTCTCCCTTTTTCCACTCCTTTTTTCTAATTCCGTCAGTCTCAGTCCTTTCATTTAGCAGTCTGCAAGTCCCGTTAAATGATTAGTAAGCCCACAAGTGAATATATGCAAAGCCTCTTCCACTCCATCGGCTTAGCGAGCAGTGAGGTTTAAACACACCTTGCTAAAGTCCCTGTCCCACACACACGCAAAGGTATTCAGCAAGAATATTCCAAGAACAACACATTCAAACAATCCTAACATTCTCAGATAGTTGTTGGGATTCTGGAAAAAAAAAAAAAAGTCCTTGCATACTCTCATGCAAACACGTCGGCTCACTGATTCTAAAAGAACGCACGTACACATTCAGTCACACCCAGGATAAGTCTGAGCCCTTCCTGTCTTCTTATAGACGTGGCCCATCAGATAGGATTCTGCGTGTAAGGTCCAACCAATAAAAAAGCCCAAATATTCTATTAAGTGTAAATCCTCTCCGCTGGTGGAGCTTGTGGAGTCAGATTAGGACTAGACAAACACTGCCAAGCAGTCATGCCCACACCGGGACCACTGCCAACAAGAAGCCCCACAGTTATTGCCGTGTCACTGTGTGTGCATGTGCATGTTTGTGTGCACAGGCAGCAAAGAACCCCAATGTGAGCATTAGCAGGCAGGGGGATGAACAAACTAAAGCTCTGATACGTGCTGCTCAGTGTAATGGGAAGGCTGTGTCAGGGATCTGAGTGGGCTGCAGCTGCAACACACAACCTTTGTTCTGTGTGTTCATATGTGATGTTTTTATCGGCCTGCAACAAAGCAGGAGTGCACCTCCGTGTCTCTATCTGCACACCTGTGAACTTCGGCAGAAAATGCACGCATCTATTTCTATTTGTGGGTTTTTAACATACAAATGCATTCCAATTTACTTCACTGTGGAGCTGACTTGTTAGTTTGTTTAGCCATATCACTGTGGAGTCTGTGTTTATTTAGTAATGGTAGCTCTGTAGCTCCTCTGTGTACTGCGAGCACAGACAGCTGCGATGTTTTAGGCAGAACAGACAGATTTCTATCGCTGACCCTAAGGCTGCTCATTAGAATTCAGCACACCTCTCCTAAATCTCCCTCCGTCTCTTACTCACTCCCCCCTTTACTTTTTTCTCTATTGCTGCCTTCTTTTTTCGGTGCCTCGCTGTCGTACACATTGGAAGAGAATGCTTAGAGCAAAGGGGTGAACTATTGGTCAGCCATCATAACAATGTCTGTGTGAGCTGCATACACAGCCACTCGCATTCAGCGACAACTGCCAAAGCGCACACAAAGACGACCACTGCTACACACACACACATGCACGTCCATAGTTAACCCCTTAACGATCAGACAGCCACCGGCAAGACTGACATGGTCCTTTTTAAAGGGGTCCCTTGAACTCTGAACTCCAGATATCTGAATCAATGGAATGTACCTACAAGTCTCTCCTCTACAGAACAGCATTTTCGCTTATTGTATTTAAATATTTCTTCATACTGGGGTCCCTAAACAGTCTTGGATTTGCATAAATTGGGTATGACTGGAAAGCTGAGACTCTTGTAGATTCAATGAGCCCATTTTCACTCATGTGTGATGATGTTAGTCCCCATTGTAGCCATTTCATTGTATTGAGAGCATTTCAAAACTGTACCTTTCTGTATAAAATGACCTGTTGTAACCTGAAGGATAATCACAGCCTCATGAAACTTTGCAACCCCGAACTAGCGACCTAGAGCATTCAGAGGATGGATGGCTTTCCTCTGTATATTGACAATAAGTGGGTTTCTCAGCAGTCTCCAGAACAAAAGTGCTCGCTATCCAATTATTGAAAAATGCAATTCTTGCAGAAATCTCAAAAAAGTCAAAAGTTTTAGATTCCTAATCCCAATATATTTTTCCACTGTAGTGTTTATCAAGGTCTTGGTGCCTTCATGTGAGTCAAGAGTTAAAAATTGTTACATTTAGCACCAAAGTTGTATCAAGCGACCTATTAGACATGGTAAAAAACAGGAATGCCCATTACTTACCTTTGCATAATGTTATAAGTACTTTAACAGTTTAGTTGAATTAATTTATTAACTTTTATTTCCAATTTATGACTAGGACAGCTGTACACACAGTGCTTTCAGATGATGTCCATTGCATCTACTGTTTACCTTTTATCTACCCCTGATTATCCCCCATCCTCTAAAAGAAAGAGGTGTACAGTGTGAAGGGGAATCAACTTGCAGTGTTGATTCTCGTGTGAAAGGCGTCACTCATATCTGTTAAAAACAGAGGGAGAATCACCAACTCTACAGTTCCAGGAGCTTTTAAGCCTCTTTAAACTCTTATGCTTTTGTTAAGGCCCATGCAGTTATTGTGCAGTTGCATCTGAGCTGCTCCCATTAGCCCCCCGTAGGCAGTTGTTACCACATAAAAATAAAGTTAATTGTATACTACCTGCCAGCAACAAATGGCAGTCAGACAGAAGTAGTTAAATGGGTGAAGAAAGCTTCGCAATTACAAGCTAAAATGCCAGATTTTTTCCTCCAATGTTGTTAGAGACTGAATCAGCTGTAACAGAGTAAATATTGGATTTACAAGATATAAAGTAGGCATAAACACAACTCTGAATGGATGCTGAAGTTGTCTGCTGGATGTGAAAGCAGGCAGCAGTTTGCTAAATTGTGGACCAAACCTGTTAGTCTCTGCATAATGAGCTTTTTGTGATGTTTTTTCTGCCTACTAGTGGTTAAAAATCAATTACTGGAGCTTTAAAGTAGCTTTCCGGCACTCCTGCTGATGGCATTAAAACATACATTGTCATAACATATGTAAAGAGCACGTTTAGTCTCGGTCACGTACAGCACACAGTTTTATAGCACCACGCTCAGAGAGAAAACACATCCTGATACATTAATTGCTAATGTTTGCTGCATCCGTTCTTAAGTAGGCATTTGTGTGTGCATGTGTGCCCACGTGTTTTTGTGTGTTTCTGTCAGTGTTATTGTCCCAGGCTAATTGAGCAATTCCACAGTGGGAGCAGCGGGGTTTACGGTCACGGAACGACTTGCTCTCCTGGAGCAGTTAGAAAGCCCCCACTTTCATAATTACTCTGCTTTTATCTGTGCCGCAGCTCAAACTACTCCCAGACGAATACGAGCACAAGAGGCACATATACTGAAGCATGCAATGTGCAGATATTATATACAAACACCCACATTCACTTTCATATGTGAATGCTTCCTGCTACACACATGCTGTTCCCACTCATATTCAATGAAAATGTCCTTTTCATTCTTTTTTTCTTTTGTATTCCGAGGAGGAGGAAACTCTGTGTACGGATTTTGCAAAACCATCTCTGGGAAGACGCATTGAGCCTGTCATAAACTATTGAATCCAGTGATACCTTTGAGATGTACAGATGCCTGTTCAGATCTGTCTGTGTCAGTGTGCAGTTATGTGTGTAGGTGGTTGTAGTTTATCAGCGCCAGCGCATTTATCTCTTAACAATGATTCTATATTAGATTTGACGGCTTTGGCTAAGAAAATGTGCTGCGCCCACTATTCCGATTTTTTCTGTTACTTAAAGCTAAAAATTCTCCCTCTGCATGCATATGTGTGTGTATGTGTGTGTGTGTGTGTGTGTTTGTGCGCATGTGCTTGCATGCCTGATTGCACATGTGACCTGAACAAACGCCAACACTGGTGGCCCTGTCTGTTTGTCCCATGCAGACGTTCTGTGAGTGTGTGCCCAGCTCCTCCCAGCTCAAACATCGCTGGTCAGACTCAGAAACTGCCAGGGAGACTCCGGCCAAGGTAAGGCCCTGTCACCACCACGTACTGAGATATGCATGCACACACCAACACATGCTTTTGTTTCATGGGCTAAATTAAAGGCTTTCTGCAAGGAGCCATTCCTAACTTCACAGATTCCAGCAGTAGAAATGCATGGTATGCATGCATTTGATGTCACATTCAGGAAGTTGCACAAAAGGTTTTGAAGCATCACCGCTGTCTCCTGTGTTGCACTTTGGTGCATAATCATTCACCATACTGTTAAAACTAAAATTCATTTTATTTTTAACAAAAAAAAAAATAGTTGTTTACCACTTTTGTTCTCTGGCTGAGAATAATGTGAATCAATTTCCTCACCATTTGCAACCAACTTCTTTTTAAGTCAGATTTTGGCTGTAGCAAACAATTATTTTCATCACTGATTAATCTGCTAAATTATATTTTTATACTGAATCATACGGTCAACAAAATGGCAGAAAATAGTGAAAAAAAGACCATTATATTTTCCCAGAACCCAACGTGCCAACTTCAATTGGCTTGTTTGGTCTGACCAACAAACCCAAAGATAATCAAAGCAATATCATGTTTTCAGAAACATATTATAATGTTTTGGTGAGTTAGAAAATGAGCAGCCCGACCACCATGTTGAAAACAGTTGGTGCCTGACAGCAGGAGTCAGCCCGCTTCTGATCAGGCCCTTTAGGTTTCCGGCACATCTTTCTGTTTGTTTGCATGGATGTGGTGAATATCCAGCATAAGAAAAGTTGAACAGTTGTGGTTCTACATGAGTTTACAATTAAGATAATCAAAATCAAAAGCAGGATCTGGTTATATGACGTTTGTCAAAGCTGAAAAACCAATGATTTGTTATTAATCTTGATAGTCTAACAATGGCAAAGAAACCAGTGCTAAAAAGTTATGTCAATAAAAGAAAAGATACTCAAAATGGAGCCAACTTCAAGTGGCTTGTTTGATCAGACCAGCCGCCCAAAACCCAACGATAACCAGAGAAGACTAAAGGTGTAGATGTTTGTGAAGTTAATGGATCCTATTACAGATCCTATAAACCCGACTCATCCCAAACTCAGTGAGGTCCATCCATCAAGACGGACCCAACGCACAAAACTCAGATAAAAGTCACAATACTAGGTAGTGCTGATCAAATAGGCATCCAGATTTTGTTTCTGCATTGCCTTTTTCTCAACTCAGATGCTGAAAACTGCTGAACCTAATCCAAGGGCTGCCTAAGGCCGTAGCCAAGCTGCTTATTACCAGGCTGTTTTAGTTTCTGGCATGTCTTTCTATTTGTTTGCTGGATTTGGTGCATGTCACGATTTTGGTTCCAAATAAGCTTTTTAACAAAGATCTTCAAAATTAAAGGCAGGATCTGGGTCTGTGCCACTTGTCAGGGCTGATAAAACAATGACCAGTTGATCTTCAGGAATCAAGACTTGATAGTCGAACAAAACAGTACTGCCAAAATCTCAAATTGTAAAATATATTTAAAATGTGACCATAGTCCAATCGGATTATGGATTTGGAGAACTGGGACAACTGTATAAGAAACCTGACAAATATTCAGATTTAAGAAATTGGAAACAGCTTGAAAAATGACAAAAAATGATTAATGGTTCAAAAATATTGTCGCCACTTATCCATTAATCAATTTCACCTCTATAATATATTGATTTTGCCGGAAATACTATCAACTGGATACTGTAGGTTGATATAAGATCCTGCAAACATTGAAGAGGATGGAAGTGGAAGATTTCAACGAATACAAACGTGTCCTGAACACAAAATCCCTTTATTGCTTCATTTCTCCTGTAAATATATGTATTCCACCACCTTCCTCTCAGTAAAAAACAGGGCACAAGATGAACAGTGACTTGCTCACCTGCGGAGGGGATTAGGTATCATTGACGACAATTTTCATCACAATCCGCTTTTTCTCCCTGCTTTGGTGATGGCAGTGCGAGGGATTATTGCACATTACACGTTACATTTTGCCACAGCGCAGCAGCAATGGCACAACCTCAGCTCAAGTACCCAAACACACAAGTATTAGACGGGATTAGGCCCTGCGGATTCTTTGAACTCGGCGCAGTGATCATGGCTGCACCAGGAAAAGGAGCCTGATTGCGTGGCAGAATTTTTGGAGGAAGCTCCAGTATGTATTGAATACTGATTTGAAAGTGTTATTCAAGCTGCAGGTGAATGAAATGGAAGTGGAATTGGTAAAAATCCCTCTTTTTAAAATTGCGAGTTTGTGCTTTGGGCTTGCTACGCCTATGCCTGCCAATTCATTTAAAGATGCTTTTGCTTTTCTATGTGTGTTACTTGGGAAGCATCAATGTGAATTTCTTCCTGTGTATACGTCAGTGTCAGCATATATATATATGTGTGTGTGTGTGTGTATATATATTCATGTTTGAAGGGGAGAAAGTGAGCAAGCGAAAGAGAGAGAGAGCTTGCAAGGCTCCTGCTGCTTTCCTGCTTATCTAATGAGCAGACAAAGCCCATCGTCCAAGAACTGTCTGCCAATGTTCCTGCGTGGGAGGACATCATTTTCATAGAGAAGAATTCTCTCTCATTCTCTGCCTATCCTTTTGCTATCTATCCATCAGAATTCCCCCGTTGTCCTCTCATATCCCATGGCGTGGCATGAGTGGAGACATGAGAGGATCTGAAAGTCAGTCGCTAATTACAGAGAGGGCTCCTGCTGCGAGATTGAGAGACTAATTTAGAAAAAAAAAACACACACAAAAAAACAGCGTTTAGAGGCTGTCTGCGCACCGTTCTTGGTGTCATTAACCTACTGCGACTCTTGAACTGGGTTGAGAGATCGGGTAATCGGTCGAGACACGAGGCAGGTTGTTGCTACTGACCGTCGTGAAAACAAGCAGCAAAACCTCTCTTTGCTGACACTTTCCCTCTGACACCATGTCAGTCTGACCTCAGAAAAAGCAAAGTGGAACCATACCAAGCCTGGGTCACTGGAACCTCTGGCATATCCATTGTTGTACCTCTACTTATAAACAGTATTTTAGCCGTGTGCTTTTCCCCTGAGGTGCAGTAATCAATGTGCTACCTTAACTGACTGTAGTGACCTTCATTTCAGCTGGATTACAGGTACAAATCTGTACCTGAAGCCATCATAAACTACTTTATAACTGGTGTCGGTGGTCATAATGTCTAGGTCAGAGTCAGAGTATGAGTCTGTACTCATTCACCAACACTTCAATGTAGGTGGTCAGAGTTGAAGGCAACACAGGGAACACCATGCAAAGGAGAAAGACAACCATTCACGCTCTCATTCACACCTACAGGCATTTCAGAGCCCATTTGCTCCTGGTTTTAAATGCATCTTGGGCGATCGGATCAGAAGTTGTCAACTCTAAATACAAATTTAAACAGGGTCCAAGACGTACAGCGATCAGATCACTCAAATCACTTGCGAGGTGGTCCAGGATGCATTTGACCACATATATTTTGCAGGTCATGTGCTGTTTTTGATGACAGAGCAATTTTTTCCCCCAGATAAAATGGTGTCTGCCTGTAAGTTCAGGCCGGTTTGGCTAGTTTTATTAGATCCCCCAAACTCCCTGCTGTTCTGGCCTGCTCCTGATAATCTAAGGATTTCGAGTATTTTTAATTTTTGATTAATATCTTCAGTTTTTAATGTTATTAAACTCGTCCAGTTTCTTTAATCACACTCAATCATATTTGTAACAGAGCTACAATTTAATGAAAGTTTACCACGTTAATACAGCAGTGGCTGTTTGGGGACGTCATTATGAGCCTGTTATGGCATATTTGTTTCAGCTTTCATTACATGCACAGCAGCTGCATGTGTCTTTTTGAGCGTGTTGATGTGTTTCAGCTCTGTGCATGGCTTGCTGTCAGCATAATGGTAGGGGGGTCACCATATATCTTCCCTATGTTAAGTTAACAATCAGTATGCTAGCAGTGAATATTTAGTGCAGCGCCGATGATGGTTTCCACTGATGTCTTGCCCCGCTGGCGATAGAGCTCAGTGAAACTGTTACTAATGTTACACTGCAGCCGTTCTGCAGCGTGAGGCCATTATACACATTATGTACAGCACAGACAGCCTGCCACACACACACACATCCACACCCCGTCATAATCGCTCAGCTGCACCTGCACTCAAACACACAGAGGGGAGAGAAAAACTAAAAACACTGTTTGACATGCAAAGAGAGATTTCATCATGCAGTCAGGGTCTTAAGTTGGAGCAAAAAGTGTTACGTGCGGCAATACTTCCCTCGAGCTCTTTTCTGTGATGATGTATTTTGGTGAAAAAACAGGAAGAAGTGGTAAGTTTCTGACAAAGTAATCCAATTTTTTTTCATTTGCAATATGTGCATGTGCTTGCTTGTCTATTACAAGCATTTGGCAGAAAGGGATGTGTGCAAAAACGTGTGTGTGTGTGTGCATGCATGTGTACACAGTTTCCAACCCATTTGGACAAATAGAGCCCAGAGGCAGTTTGCAGTAACAGCGCTTCTGTAGATGCCAGCAGTGTCCAGAAAGCAGCGGCCACACTGAAGTCGGCCCCTGCAGGAAAAAAAAATGAATGCATTAATTTAATCAATGTACTTAGTAGATCCTCCAAAATGGATTTTTATATTTCAGCAGTAAAAATAAAGGAAATCAATAAAACATGCAATATGTGATGAAAGTAGTCGTTTTCCAATCACCCTCCAGAATAGAGGAATGATGTATTATTGGGCTTTTGTGTGCATTGATAAAAACAGCTTGCTTTCTCTGATATTACACAGATATATTTCTTTTTTTAAATGCAATAATCTCCCAGACACATCTATTCTTTTATTCACCTCGTCCCTGTTTGCTTGTTGTTTGTCTTGTAGGTTAGTTTTTTTCTTTTCTTAAATTGCAGCTATAATCTCATATTTTTGTGCAGTATAGAAGCATTGGGTTCCAGGAACTTCCAGCAGGGACTCACTAGGCCTCACAAAATTTGCTCTCTGGCTCTGGGCCCCATATGTGTCTGCCCATGTGAGTTGTGAATGAAGCCAGGGGGTTACAAATGGGGCCCATGTGAGAAAACCATCCTCAGGCTCCACATGAATCCCTTTTGTGCGCATTTATTTTGGCTCATGATTGGACCAAGGAAGGCTACAATTCAAGCCCATGAGAGAAATCATCCTCAGATATCCTCAAATAGGACCCCTATTGTGTCAACACTATGTGGG
This sequence comes from Serranus cabrilla, assembly GCA_903364295.1. NCBI lineage: Eukaryota > Metazoa > Chordata > Actinopteri > Perciformes > Serranidae > Serranus > Serranus cabrilla. The sequence goes on along the minus strand of CAFUXE010001009.1, from coordinate 340,174 downwards.
CTAATATTTTGGATTCCATCATAGTGTAAACCATGCATATTTCTAAGGGTATATTTTGTCCCCTGTATGGAAAAGTAGTTGGAAGAGTTGCAACTTTTTTTTACTGTGGGTAAACACAGTGGATAGGAGTATTTCCTGGACAGCACAATTGATTTTCTTCACATTAAAGAAACCATAAACTCAGTCTCGTAAAGTAGACCATTAGCTGTCTATTAGTGTGCTTCAATGTGCTTGTATAGCCAATTTACATATTAATAAGCTCACTCACACGTCCACATACAGAAAACAAACACACACACACACCTGCCCACATATTCTCACAGAGAGAACAGCCTCCAGTGCAGAAAAAAAATCAGCTGCTGATTCATTTGTAGGAAGATATGGGGGAGCCAGGCATTGTTAATCATGCATAGGTGGGCCATATTGCTCTCTCCTATCCATTGCTAGTTCTCTTGACCTGAGTGGAAAAATGGAGCTGGATCATAAAGGGCCCTCACACAGGCCTTTATAGTCCAGTTAATGGAGACCGTGTTACTGGTAGAGGTCTGCCTTTTTCCTCTAAGAGGATTCTACTCTCTGTTCATTCATTTAAATTCTATAGGCTGTCTCAGTCCCTTTTTTTAAACTTTCTCTTCCTGTCTACCATTGTTTGGGTTTTTTATTGTTTTCCGTCCTGTCTCTGAAATGGAAAGATGCAACGTCAGTGCCTTGACCAGAGGTTTTTCTCAGGGTAGCTTCCTCCCTCTACTGCAGCGCCGCCACTCTGATGGCAGACAGCGAGTTTAAGAGAATTTTGATTTTCAACGGGACTGGCAGTTGAAGGAATCTACATTGTGTTGCTACATAAATCATTCAAAACTACATTCTGACAGATGGGAATATGTTTATATTGCTGAGTACTGAGCATCTGGCATTCAAAATATCCCCAGTGATGGATGAAAGTCATTTCTTTTCTGAATAAGGCTGGTTCCTGCCGTAACTTTTGGTGTTCTACCATCTGTGATCCTAACACCTCCTTTTTCTTTTCTTTCCTTATTCCCTTTCTCCCTTCTTCCTCACAGAGGATGAGCTGCAGCTACCTGCTCTGCACTATCCTGCTCTTCGTTGCTGTATTGCTGGCTGTCACCGTCACAGGCACCATCCTTTTTATGAATCACTACCAGGCCCCGCCCATGTCCGATGGCATGCCCCACATCTCCACCAATCAGGATGAAGCCAATGCCCTGGTCACCGTCGAGAGAGGCGACGGCTCTCGCATCAACATCTTCATCGACCCCAACTGTCCCGACTACAACAGTAACTTTTTGCGCCTGGAGGGCGTGCAGACCTCGCTGCTCCACTCGCTAACCGACCACGACTCCGACCTGAAGTCGGTGAAAGGCCAGGATCGGGCTCTTCTCGTCAGTCTGGCTGAGGAGGTGGCCAAGCTGTCGGCCCACGCTGGGCAACTGAAAATGGACTATGAATCCTTACGCAGGGGCCAGGGCAGCCTGGGGCAAGACCTCAACACACTGCAGACGGAGCAGGGCCGCCTCATACAGGTGAGACACACAAACACGCAGCGTGGACATGCAGCATCAGTGTAAGCTAACAGTGTATTGTAAAAGAAAGCACCACCTGGGTCAGAGTGGTAATTGAGGCACAATTTCACACACCAAAGGTGGTATTATTACGATTTTATAAATAAACTAGAATAACGCATGGAGAGCTCGCCCCCCACCAAGGACAATGGTGCATTCAAATGCTCTTTGATTGCCCTATTTCCCAAGTTGGTGAATCATTTTGACTTCAGTGTGTCCATGAACTTCAAGTCATATTCTGGAAACAACGTGCGTTGTATTCTTTTGCTCAGAATGTTTAAACGACACACTAAAAAATATGACCCGGAAAGATTTGACACCCCATGAATGCAGCACAAATGAACTTAATCTCATTATGTAATCAAGAGCAAAAATGTGTTTGTGTGTCTGCCCGTGATTCAGATCCACTTTGAAGTGTATTGGGTTCTTCCTTGGCTTATGCTTTACCCTTCTACCCAACAATTTCCCAACCCTAACGCCAGAATAGGTCCATCATGGTCAATACCACCAATAACATCCCATATGAGTGTAGAGAGTGTTCTAAAATATCAAACACATCATTATACATTCATGTACAGCATTCTGTTTAAAAAAAAGCCTGTAGATTCATTGAATTGAGGCTACAAAACAAGTGATCTAGCTTTAGGGCAAGAAACCTCTGGGTAAGGCCTTATAAAAGACAGTTTAAACAGTAAATGCACGTAAATGCCGAAAGGGAACTGGTTATGAGGACAGTTACAGAGAGCTGTTATGCTATTATAAAAAGATAATTGATGCATCAAATTTTTTTATATCTATACATGATCTAGCTTTAAAAAGAAGCCCACTATTGGCTGGAGTCTTGTAAAGTTGTTGCTGATGAAAACTTTTCCTGATTTTGCTGCTTCATAATAAAAAAGCTTAAAATAACAGAATAATGGGGGGCTTAATGGTGAGGAGTTTATGGGGAATTAAATGTATTTATCAATAAATAAGCAGAGATTGGTTAGCGGCTATTTTTCAGTTGTTAACGAGTCTCCCAATACTGCCGGGAGGAAGAGAACGCAATAGATGTGAGATGAAGAGCGGACGACGACAGGTTGTTTTACTCTTAAGGATTCATCGGAAATGTGCTTATCCACCATTATACAGCCTCTCCGTTTTACAGCCGCTCTAATCAGTTAAAGAAACACCTTCAAGCAGGTAGCCTTGTTGAAATGGAGACACAATTGGGTATGGAGAAGGGGCTTTGGGTGTAAAGTTTATGTGAGTTTGGAACACATTTCCAAAGCAATAAACATTCCATAACGTATAGCTTTGGCATGGTCTGAATCTGTGGCCGTCTGAACGCTGTAGGGAGGAGGACTGGTCTTTTAGTCTGCTTTGTTTTATGTCACTGATTGACACGTGCGGGTGATGCTGTCGTAAATAAATAGTTATTTGAATCCATCACTGCTGACTCT
>CAFUXE010001009.1:323480-336844 GCA_903364295.1 Serranus cabrilla | reverse complement strand
ATTCTTTATTCTATCTAGATAAACAATGCAGCATGTTTCTTTCTTTGGTTTTTATGATCTAAAAGGCTGATTGGTAGCAGTAAGAGCAGATGAACTGTGGAAGACTCACTACTGAAGTCAGGACTTTAAGTACTGTACAGAGGTGCTCAGCGACTGGATTGTGAAACACCTATCAATAGGTATTGATTGTGAAACCACCTAAGATGTGTGGCAGCTCATTGGACTTGACGTTGGTCTTATTTAGTCCCTTCCTTTTCCTGACTGCAAAATCAAAACACCATCATTCACTAATCCAAAGGCAACTGGACCATGTTATTTTTTTCTTTACACTGTAAAAGCCTAACACCGGCTAGATTAAAGTGCAAACGAGGCTCTAGTCCACTTAGTATAACTCACTCAGTGTGGTGTTTGAAGATGAGGTCACGGGGGAAGAAATGCCCATCGTGATTCCAGAAACAAGAAACTTGCACATTAATTCAATAAGATAACATAATGTTTCCCTCGATGTGTAAGACAGACTCCACATTGGATGAAAACATGATTAGGCCCCCTTTAGTTTCGCACTGTCCACATTGATTTATTGACGATGCATTTCCTAAATGTGCGTGGAAAATCTTCACACTACATGCTCTTTTAATTTTGGCCCATCAGGCTCAGTCTCTCTATTGTGCAGTAAATAGATTTCATAGCTGCCAGCCATACGGCTCGAACAACTGAATGCATTCTGCCTTGCCAATCCTTTCTTTAAGCCAGATCCCTACAGCTCAGGCTTCAACATTGTTTAGAAATCACTCAAAAACTCACTGGATTGGTTTGGACTGCCTCTGTAGACTATGAAACCATGGGTGCTGATTGGTAGTGCAACGGAGGCCGAAGGAGGGCTTGTCCCTACTGCTGTTCATGTTGTCTATGGCATGGTGCAGTGGGCACTGGGGCTAAGTGGAGGTGGTGCTGGCAGCCCAGACACTCCAGGTGATTGATTTCCTCTTTGGAGGCAAGGCATGTGGTGTGCACATCCGCTGTTTCAGCCTGACACCATGGTGTGACTGTGTGATCTATGGGCCACCTGTGGCCAGGACTTCTGATTTATACGATGACACAGAGCTGACTGTGCCACTGTTAGTAATGGCTCAGTGTGCACCAGAGCCCCCCGCAGTACAGCTTCACCCCGCCATATAGAGAGAAACCCTTTCACATGCCCCCAAGGAGATAAGCAGGAGAATCTGATTGCAGTGGGCTTTAAGAGCGATGTGTTTTGATATTTCACAAGCAGACATATTCATTTTTTTTCACAGCATCTGCTTGCAGCCCCAAATGAAAAAGTACACATTTGCATTCAAATAAACCACCCTGATGGGACCAGGAAGAAACAAGAAGATAGCAATACATTTAGGTTATGGTTTGATTTCACAGTGATGGACATGTTGCAGCTCATTTTTAGTGCTCTAACTCAAAACTCTTGTATGATACCAGCAGTTATTTCCTTCCACCATGAATACTAGAGGCCCGGGAACTGAGCCCTGGGGGACTCCTCATGGCTTCATCTCTTCAGAGTCATGAATGTTAATGGCAACATCATAGCCTATGGTTTCTAGACACCATCTGATCTAGGGCTGGGTGATATGGCCAGAAATGTAATCACAATAAAAACATTCAACAGTCAATATTGATAATAATCTTGAGAAGTGCAGTATGATTTTTTCCATCATGTTTAAAAGTCGATTTTTTCAATGAACAGGACTTGCCAAACAGAGGAACATTTTACAAACTTGCGATGGATTCAAAGGAGTTAAAAAAATAATAAATAATTTTAATGCACTGTATATTGCAAATACATTTACTCCATTACTGTACAATACACATTCCACAGAAGTTGGAACATTGTCTAAAATATAAATAAAACAGAATGCAATATCCTTTTTGACATAAAATACAAGTTTTGGACACACCTTCTCATTCATTTCTTTATTTCTATTATATTATCTATATTGTTGATGGAACACATATGGAATTATTTAGTAAAGAAATAAGTTTTAAACAAACTAGAATCTAAAAAATATAACAAATTCTGGTTTGTTTAACACTTTTTTTTTAAAACTACATAATAAAGATTGTATGAGTAGCTCTCACACTGCAGCCCTGGCTGTGTCCCTTTCTTGCCAGGGATTATGACATTTTTATTCCTTCATATTTTAATATCCTACCACAATTCTGTGGTATTATGAAGTGCACTTATTACAGTCCCCCCAATGGCTCTCAGTTCGCTGCCTCCATTGATCCTTTTTGTGGTAACAAGTGCAAACTTTTGTCAGGGGGATGAGTTACATTAAAAGTTATTAATGTATTTTTTAGCTCTGACCAGCAGCGGCAGCCCTGCGCATATACAATGTATGCAACCATGTATAATGCCTACTAGCTGAAGGTTTTGTGACCTGCACTTCTGCACCCCTTCTGCATTAAAAAAAGTTGGGAGGGATGAATTCCCCATAGCAGAAATCCAGCCAACATTGAGCGTAGTTCACACATTCAACTGACTTGACATTCAGTTTTGCACAATGTCTGACTGCAAAAAAAAAAAAAGGCTGCAAGGAAGAGCATGACTTACTGATTTCCTTGAACCACAGGTCACAGTTTAAACTGAATTATGTGCATGTGGAATATTAATGTTTTGGGCAAGTGACACCTACAACCTTTGGTAAGAACCTAGGGGCGAACCTTTGCTGTAGAATATAAAAAACATATTGCCTCAAGATGTTCATTCTGGTCGATGCAAAGTCCTTTGAGGACTTGAAAAAGTAAAAAGCTTGTTGCAGTGTTTGAGCCAGGGATGTGATACAAATAACTTCAATACCTCAATTCGACTGGATAATGATAAAAGTCACATAAATATGGAAACATAATTCAATTAAGTAGCTTCAAAGATACTGTATATTCAAAGGAATGAAGATCAGTGTTTTTGAGGGTCCAATCCACTGTCATTTGAACAACAAAGGACTATGTTAATATAGTTATATATTTTGTTTGGCACAAAGGTACTTAAAAATATCTCTAATTAGAGAAATGAGAGAAAAAATACTAAATAATAAGCAATTTGTCAACTATATCCTTTAACATTAATTACTAGAAAAGCTTCTGCTAATTATATTGATATTATGGAAGTAAAACAACATGTTTGATATCAAGTGGTATGATTACAGTAAGAAAGAAAGACATACTGTTTAAGAGCGAACAAACAGTAATAGCTGTTCCACTGCTTTATTTCATTAATAGTGATTTAGTCCTGCACCAAACCACACATGGACCAAATCAAAAGCCTGATCAAAGACCAGAGCGTCTCTGTATGATCAGAATCAGATCTTCTATGAAAACACTCCCTTTATGTGTGTGAATGTTCTGTTCATCATGGGAGTAATCTTTTATTCATTGTTTCTTTTGTTCAGCAGCTCGTATATGTCTAAGATTTCCATTGAATCCTGACTGATAAAGTAAGTGAGGCATGGGAATGTTAACGTTTCTGTGAAATTTTCACTCGGAGAACATGTATACCGCTTTGTCCTGATAATCCAGAATGCTGTGTTTCGTTTACTTTCTGGATCCAAAATGTGCATCTTTCTTTTGGGAAAGAAAAAAAAAAACCTCCAGCTGTAGCTTATTGGCATCAGAGAAAGAACACGCAGGGAAAACAATTAGCCACACAGATGCTTTTGAGGAGGAGGTGGAGTTAGATGAACAAAGCTGCCAAAAGATGAAAAAATATGGGGAGTTCTCTAAAAATGCAGGATGTGGGAGCATCTGAGTGAAGAGGTGGCTGGGAGCTACACGCCTGGCAGAGTGCAACAAGATAACAAAGGACGGGGTTAACAATTAAGCGTGGCTCTAGCCTGTGGACATCTGATGTTGATGTCAACTTCATGAATATATTTCGGTAACTCAGCATTTGGCAGGATTTATTTCAGGGATCTGCTTTCTTGTACAATGCAAGGCTGCAAGCAATGAATTGCAAATTAATCTGCTGGATATTTTCTTTATAAATCAATGAATTGTTTAGTCTTTTATGTCTAAAGTAGTATTTCTCAGAGCCCAATGTGGCATATCTATTTGCTTTTTATACCAACGGTTCAGTTATAGATCCATTTTTTAATGTGTAGACACTGCGGGTAAATAGATATCACTATGAAACTTCCGCAGTTTGTTATTTACATTAAGTCAATACTTTTTTGCATTCCAAGTTTTCTGAAATATGATGTTCAGATATGCAAATTAGATGTGAAATCATTAAATATGTGCTAATTTACATATTTTCCCTTGAACATTGGATAAGGCAAATTTTTAAGTTATTATTTTATTTTGTTGATATACGTTTCAATGTTTGTTACAGAAGGGAAAAAGCCATATGAAATCTATTTTCGTCATGTTTTTAGGAACAAAATGTGTTATAAATCAGGTTTTGAATAACATATAGACAAACCCCTCAATAAAAACCTTCAGAATATAGTTAGGAATAAAACTGGTAAGTTTGGTGTCTGTATGTGGAGCTGAAGTTGAGGTTTATGGCTCAGAGCATGAGAAAAACTCAATTTGAGAAAACGGCCTTTAAGATTTCATACATTCTGAATGGAAATTCTAATTTGTAGACAAAATATTGAATCTAATTCACAGCAACAACAATATAGAACATGTTAGACACATAATATTGTGCAGGACAGTGGGAGCTTTCTAACGATGCCTGTGATAACAAGGTTTGGGACACATTTGTGGTACTACACGCTGCAATGGAACGCTAACTTTTTAGTGAATTTAGGAGAAATCTACAGGTGCAAATGGAACAAATATAGTAAAATATACAACTAAATGTTTGTTTTCTTTCCACTATTCTGACATGTTAGACATGTTAGAGCTCAAAACCTTAAAATTGACCAGTGCAAGCTTCAGTGCCGCTCTTTGCTCTTCTTTTAATAGCAATACTTCTGATATATCTGATGCTATAACTTCAGCAGCTGCCATTATGAACTAACAGTCGTCACCCACACCTGAACACCTCCCATAGCTGCCAGTAGCTCCTCTCAGGGTGCTAATTGGTTCAAACCACTGTTTGTTCAGACACAAATGCATTACTTGAAGCCTGAGAAGATGGATTTTCTTATGATGTCTTATCATGAGAATCCAGCTGCCGCGCAAGGTAAATACCTTTGAGCCTCTTCGAAGTCATATAATATTGAGATTGTGACTAAGAAACAAGTAATTACACTCCATGCTGCAATATCCTTGGGAACTTTTCAGTTAAGGGGCTAAAGAAAAAAGGAAGAAACATTTAGTATTCACACAGCATCTTTATGGGGTCTGTTTACCATTCCTCTCAAAGCACTGATTGGTAGGTGTCCAGCAAAATACAGTTGTTTGAAGTTTTCTCATTACATTTCAAACCTATTGCTTCTAAGTGAAGTTATTGAATAGTTGAAATGTGCTTGAGGGTTTAAATTATTTTCAACTTGCAAAGAGCTACACCAGTCAAGAGGAAAAAGAGTGGGCGACTTTCTCGATGGCTCCTCTCACTTCTCCCATTTGCTCCTCCAGGCTCCGGTTGACTGGACTCACCGCCGTCTGAGGTGAAGATGTGGTATTAGCCAGATCGTGACCGAATGACTTTCTATAACTCGGCAGTTGTAGCTTTGCAGCTCCTCTCTATAGTGTGACTTTACTCCCACGGGGAAGCGTTTCTGTCGTATGAAACCTCAGATTAATGTCAGCAGTAGCTCACCTTTGTTATGTGTTTTAACAAACGAGCTGGATTTTGAGTGCAGATGCACCACAAATTATTGTGCAAATCATGTTAAGATTTTAAAAAATGACCTCTTCAACACAAATATCCCACTTCTTTTATGAGTCTACCACAGATGACAAGAAGAAAACTGATTGCTCCACTCACAAAAAAAAGCTCCTTGTGTTAAGTGCTGGTGTGACTGATTCTGTGAGCCAATGGAGAAGCTGCCTAATGAGAGCTAATTACATCATGATCCTAATTGATGTGTCAGTCAAGGCTTAAAATTAAGACTGCAGACACTCCTCTGCTTTTGTCTCTCGCCTTTGAACGCACACAAAAAAACAAACAAAGCAGTGTACTACAATGAAATTCCAACGCTGTAAGTACACAACACCTAGAGGCAAACTCATTTATCAAATAATGTTAAAACCTTTTAAAAATCTATGCCCACATGTACACAAAAACACAAAGAGGATAACCCAGTTTTTCTGTGCTGCATCTGGCCGAGCTGCTGAGCACAATGGGTCATTTTTGTAGAGTATGCATGCGTGTGGTTTTCTTTGTGCTTTCATGTGGGTACGTAAATGTGTTGTTGTTGTTTATGACTGTGTGTGTGGGTTAAAGCCCCAGCGCCCATGTAATATGATTGCAGTGCAGCTTGCAGTGCCTCAGAGGTGTGTTGCATAGTTATTGAGGCCAGGGAAAGGCCACCGGGGGTTCTGTCTAATGCAGTTTTAACACCTGAATATAGCTGCACAGACACACCTTTGATAGAAGACTGGGAACCCCTTATATATGACTTTGAGGACTGCAGGTCTGTGTGAGCGTGCATGTGTGTATGCGGGTGAGGGAGTACAGGAAAGCAAGGGAGTGAAAGAGACTGTGTGAATAATTCTCATACCAGCAAGTGTACATTGCAGGTATACATATGGGGCTCTAACACCTGGCTGTGCATAGGTGTTGGCCAACTAGGCCAATATGTAAAAACGACCTTTCTGCAGCACATGAAAGGGCTGCGGGTAAGAAAGTGACCACAGCAGATCAGAGAGGTTACCCAGTTCTCTGCTAGGCCTAGCACAGACATTCATCACCAGCCTTCCCACAGGGTGCTGTGTATTTCACAGCATTCACCAGGGTGCATTATGGGATAGGGCACCATGTGGCGTCTTTGCTACATGGGGCAGTTTTTGCACTTGTGTGTTTAAAGGTCCCTAAAGGACTTCACAGCACCAGAGGTTATATAATGTAAGATTTAGCCCATTGACTTTACCATTTTCCGAAGAATACCAAAACTTTCCCTCCTTTGAGGCCGTCTCTGGTTTGCATTTTCAATGTGCCCCCCACCGCCAAACTTATTTTTTCAAAGTCACGTTGTCATCACATTCATTCAGTTGAAACTACTGTAAATACTGTCCTTGCTGTTGTGTTCAAGGATGCTCCGACATCTGAGTTGGATGCTGAAAAGAGCTGCAACATGGAGTCAAATACAAAACACAAACATGGACGTTATGAGATAGACAACAAGATCTCCAGCCTAAACGATATCACAAATGTCATTATCCTTACACCTACAGTTCACGGTTGCAGTGAATGGTGAATTTAGGCTACAAAACCACTGAACTAGGTTGAGGGCAAAAAAGCTGTTCAGGTGTTATAAAAGAAAGTAATCGTAAATGAATGTACAGAAATGTCGTCAGTGAGGTAGTTATGATGGTGATGTGACTACCATAAGTTATGTAAAAAATGAAAGTTCTATTAAAATAAAAACCTGATTTGCATAACATGAGTTACGGAAAAAAACCGATGTTATAAATAAGTTACGCTGGAAAAAAAACTTGATTCACGGAAGTTACGTAAAAAAAATTAAGTTATGATAAAAATTGTTTACTTTTGTTCTCACATGAGACATAAAAAACTCTGTTCTCCTGTGTGAAAGTTCGGCGTTTATTTGACCGTCCCGTCCTGGGTGACCCCGCCCACATAGCTGTCAATCATTCATACTATGTTAGCGAGACGGCGGTGGAACGCAGTCTAAAACGTAAATATTAATCATATTTTGCTCTCCGTATATTGAGGTTTTTGAGGGGCGAGCAGTCTGGAGATAGATCTCACTTGTTACATTGTACCCTAAATCCTAGATCATCCTCAAGCACTGTCAGGTGGAGAATTTCCTTCTTGCAGGTGCATTGCCATGTGAATGTGATGTAACTCTGACAAAATCAAAGTCAAAAAAATGTTTTGGATTGCTTATCTTAAAGAAGTAATCCGTAAGCTTTTCCGTTCTGGCTGATTTGGCAACACCTGTGCTTACCGACGATAAGGCTTAGAAGTTCTCAACAATACAAGTCCCGGAGTTGTGTTCCAAATGACTGGGGGCAACAAGCGTATTTTATGCAGCTACTCCATCAGACATGCAACTGAAGAAGACAAGCAACTCAAGGATTTCCTTAGATGTTCAGCCATGATGACAGCTTCTTTATATGTCTTTATAACTCTATACTTGTACAGATGCAAATGTATTATGCAAAAATGACTTTTTTTTGCCCAGTATACACATGCACTATTAATTTAATGGCTATGAAACTTCAAAGGGGAAGTCCACAACATTAAATGGGTGACTGCATATAATTCTCATACAGTTGATTGTCATATATGAAGATTTAATTATGTCAAAGCCAATTATTGATACTATTTATGGCCCGCCAAAAATGCCAGCCATAAATAGCATCAAAAAATATCTTTGGCATGATTAAAACCTTAAAAATTATAACAATAAACTGTATATGAATATCTTACTTCAACTGAACACTGAACAAGACGTTTTGCGAGGATCAGTTAACTTTCATGAGCTGAAAACACACTGTGAAATGGTCAAAGATCCAGAGTGAAAACACTGGAACTGAAGATAAATATACCAAAGCATACACTGCTTTATAATCTATTTTGCTCTAAATGTGAACATAATTTACAAAGTGAACACCATGCTGTATTGTAGAAGACTTGAAGCTACTGATTAAGACCATAAACTCATTATGAGAATGTTTTCTGAGGTAATAAATCAAGTGAGAAGTAGGGTAATTTTCTTACAGACTTATGTGTAAACAGACTTCTTTTTGCAACTAGTGTAATTGCAGAAAAGAATGCTTTAAGTTTGAGGCGCTTCCTTGATGTTGCCACTTGATTGTAACTCTGGTCAGAAGTGATATAATTCACACACAGCTTGTGGTGCTATGTTTCATTATTCTAAATGTGACTGAAATGTGTGTCTTTGTTTTCCAGCTGCTGTCAGACAGTCAGATCAACATGGTGAAGGTGGTGAACTCCGTGAGTGATGCTCTTAACGCCATGCAGAAGGAGAACGTGGGCTTGAAGGCGCGTGTCAAGGCCGACCTGCAGAGAGCACCAGTCAGAGGGGCCCGTTTCAAGGGCTGCGCCAATGGTAAGGGAAATGAGGCGTGGCTTTGACCGTCTGTGCCTGTCCGTCTCGCTGGATTGGATTCTTTCTTTGTAGATTTGTCCGTCTGATATTCAATTTGTCCACCTGTCTCTGTATATATTATTCATACATCACTGGCTACCTATATGTTTGACCTTCTGCAGCTGTATTCTGCTCCGTGTCGTGATCCCATCCCCTGTCAGCCCGACTCCACTATTCTGTAAAATTATATCCCGGTGTGGTCTGCCATCCATCCTACCACATATTCATTCAAGTCAACCTCTCCTGGTGGTATGAGTATGTTTCCCTGGGCTACATCTCATCCACATTATCCAGTGGCCTTGGTAGAGATGTGGAATTTTTTACTGTACATGAGAAATGACTTGCATGTCCACTGGGCCGTGTTGCTGAGAGGCAGAGAAGGGCCTGAGGCATCATCCCATCGGAAGGCTTTTATCCAGGCACAGTATACCCCATGGCATTCCCCCGTTGCATTTGCCTTGCTTAGTTTTCCAAGGAGCACGGAGCGAAGGCCGCTCATGTATAGCAGAGGGCATACAGTAACACAGCACGAGAGAGGGTTCACATTTTTGAGTGAGTAACAAAGCTTGAGAATGTGGAAGATGTCTCATGAATCTGCAAACATGAAGGCGTACTTTTCCTTTTGCTCTCCGGAGCTGAAGTGCTTCACTTGACTTGTACGGTGTTTTATTAATTGATATGCTATCTGAAAAGCTGTTTAGGCCTCTGACATCATCAGCCTAATTCTAATCAGTTAGCGGGAACACCTGCTACCAGCTGTTGTGTCCTGAAATTCTTCTAATTTGGGGTAACTTTACACATATATGCTAGCATCACTTATCTTGAGTTGGTCTGCTTTTGGCTAACATTCTATCAAATTTTCACGTTAACTACTAATATAAATGATCATGTAACGTTTCCAATTTATTAATGGTGTGACTCTAAAGTCTAACTTCTTATCTTTCAAACCGTATATTGTTTATCCATATATGTTAGCCTTGGGTTTACCAGAGTTGGTAAAAGGACGCTAACACCAGTGAACTAGCTGTGCTCTAGCTTTTTCATGGATCATTCACTTCCATCTCCTCGCTGTAAAACAATGGGTGCTGCTGAGTTTTTTGGGGGAAATTGGATGTTTCTGGGTAAGCCAATTAAATATCACCGTTATCAGTCATCGCTAACAACACCAAGACTTCCTTCCTTCACAATAAAATACAGTACAGTGAAAATACAGATGCACTTTTTAAGATCGTCGCCCAATTGTTCTTACTGCTTTCTCTCACCAGAGTCACTTTCATGCATTGATAGATAGATAGATAGATAGATAGATAGAAGTGCAACATTGCGGATGTGATGGAGAAGTGAAACTGTACCGATCGGAGGCCGATCTGTTAAATATTTACCATATGTTCTAAAGATCAGTGGTTCAGAAGGGTTTTGCATTTTCAACCCAAGCGATTATTTTCATATAGATGTATCTAATGCTCTGATTTGTTTATATATATTACTATACAGTAATGTACAGTATTACCTAATGTCTAATGACCAAACAAACCTGCACTAAAAATCACCATAGTGTTTCTGTCTCCAGTGTTGGTGATGTCATATCATGTAAAAGTCTCTGTGTGCTTATGCACATATATTTGGATATCCGGACTGCCTGCCAACCCACAAACTGTGAAATAAAACAACCCAGTCAGATTTTTGTGGGCTGCTTAGATCAGAAAACATGAGATTCAAAAAGCATTTCAAAATTGTCTTCCCTGTTTCTATGTCACATGCAGGCTCATTAGAATATACTGCCCCCCATCAGAGTGTCTCCACCCACGCCTCGATGCACATATCTTATTTACTTTAAACCAATCTGAGCAGAATGGGCTTTTTTGGGAGGGGGCTTTAGGAGACGGGTGCTACATCAGAGTGTTACAGACACAGCGTGAATACAGGTATATTTAGATAAACAGTATGAGAGAAATAATGTTTGTCAAACACTACAGCACATAATCATGTTTTAGTAGAAACCCAGAATTTGAGTAAGAACTGGAAAGGGAGCATAATTTATTCCCTTTAAGAGTTTTAGTCTTGTGGGTTGAAATGTTTCCTGAAACCAGTTGTGCAACAACAACATTTTTAAGTTTCCTTCCTGACTTTGGGGGAAGTTTTCGCTTGTTTGAGCACAACTGTGAAGAAAGCCACTTGGCTGAAATTTCTTATATTTTAGGAAAAAAATGTCACCCTGTTTGCATAAAGACAAGAAGAAAGTGGTTTTATCTTAGAAACTACAAGGATAATTTACATATTTGGTATCTATGAACTCATAAGAAGTTGAATATTAAAAATATGCACATATAAAGTGTAAAAAAAAACATGTGTTAACAAAAAAACTTAAGTAACACAATATTTGCATTTTTGCTCATGGGTTTGCCTTTGACTTTTGATTAAAAAAAAATTGCTAATTTCAAGTCTCAAGTCAGACCATCAGTAAAAAATGTTTTATTTTTTTTCTTATACTAAATACAGACATGAGTAGAAATGCATTAAGCTAAAAAATAAACTGTAAAAAAAAAATACTCTGAAATATCTCAAAAATCTTGAATACTGTAATGTGTTTCTTGCGTACAGTACCAGTCAGAAGTGTAGACACACATTCAATGTTTTTTCTGCACACTTCTGTTATTCCCAGAATTGTCTGAATTTCTATCCAAACGTTTGACTGGTACTGTATTTTGGAGATGCGTAGTTTTCTGATCCTGCTTGGTTGAATCTCTGTCCGTGGTGCTGAACTCTTCCTCTTGTGGTTCATCCATCTGCTTCACACAGTTTTACCACCCGACTCCACTTTCCAAAATTCTCTTCCCTTTAACCAGATTATCTGAAGCAATCAGTAAACAGTTACTTGAAACATGCCAGAACCGTTGGTGGCAATAAATGATGAATTAATTGGTGGAGAAATTATCCCTCAGAAGTTAGCAGAATTGTTATCTCACAGCAGGTATTATAACTCAATTGTGGAATAATTTCTTGGAGCTTTATTTTAATTTGCTGTCTCCTGGCTCTATATTAATGGTAACTGTATGGTAATCGCGACAGAGACAGAAACAACATTGTTTCCCATTGCTAAGGCAATCATTAGTCAATTTGTGAGCTGCGTAGCACCCCCCTGTATGCACAGTGTACGAGGAACACAATTACAAGAACAACTCACAATGTGATGCAACACGGTGTGAAGCTACATTAAGAAACTCTGAAGACAGAATTAATATTACGAGGTAATATTTATTGCCGGGCTATTGTTTTGCATTATATTATTTTTAATTATTATAATGCATGTGTTTGTGGTATTATGTTATTTGGGAAAATGAGTTCAAAATAAGGGATGATTATGTATGAGCTGTGAGTATTTTCAAAATCCATTCCTGTACAAGCATGTAAAGTGAGCAGGCAGTGCAAGGTTGTAATGCTGTTACATCAGCCAGCTGCTGCTGAAATATGCCTCATATAGGCTGTTCCTGACTTTATTTATTATATTAATATATATGTTTCTTGGCTACATGAGGAGTTCTCTCATTTGCAGCAACTTTTTCTTGGAAGTTTTAACTTAAACTTGAATATTGTCCTTTTTTGGAATATGGGGTAACAAATATATGGACATGTTCATTAGCTATCACACAGAGCTGATTCAGTGACAGCACACTGGACTGTGGGAAACACTTTATTCTGAAGGATTGAATTGACTATTCTTTGTGACATTGACAAGGCAGAATTCGGAGGACTAAATCTATCTTTATCTATAATTTAATATGAGCATTCTAGACAATTACCAGCATTTCTGTATCCTGTCTGCAAGGGGAAGACAACATACAGACAGAAGCATTTAATTTGAAAGCAATTTCCCCACATCTGTCCACACAGCAGAAATACCTGACCTGACATTGTACTGTCCCGGGCTGTATACAGGCAAGGGAGGAGAAATAACTGCCTAATATTAAGCCAAAATATAGCCATTATTTTTCCCTCAGTGGCTCGATTTGTAGCTCTTGCCTTTTATATACTGCCAGGAGCAAATTAGAATAAATCTTTAAGAAATTGGTTTATAAGTAGGCTTTAATAACTTTTTCACCATGAAAAATAAATGCTGAATTTCCA
>CAFUXE010001009.1:278903-323390 GCA_903364295.1 Serranus cabrilla | reverse complement strand
ATATTACTATAAAATAGAAGAAGCACTAAAGTCCAATAAAAAGTGATGTGTCTCATTCGCCCGGAAAATTTAATTAAATTTGGTATTAGTTTGGAGTCACTGGTTCACATGACAGGAGAACAATTTTTTTTTTAAAAAGATTTCCATAAAAACATATTAATGTAAAATAGAAGAAGCACTAAAAAATAAATAAATATGATCCTGTATGGATTTAGAGTCACTGGGTCACATTATGTGAAAACACATGAAACATAGAAAATAAAAGAAGCACTAAAGTAATAAAGAAAAGGTTTTAATTAAATTATTTATTAATTAAATAAATGGTGTGTTGGTTGTCCAGTGTAGTACTTATGTAATAAAAAAAAAGTAAAAAATAAATAAATAATAAAAATAAATAAATAAATAAATAGTGTGCAATTTATCCAGTTTAGTAAAATTATCCTGTATGGATTTTCTGCTGGGTTGCATGCTAAAATTATTGAAAAAAAATATATAAAATATAAAATAGAAGCAGCACTAAAGTAATAAAAATAATTAAATGATTTATTAATTCAATTATTAGTGTGTTGTGTGTCTGCTGTAGTAATTTTATTCTATATTGATTTAGATTACAGCTTAGAAGCTATTGGAAAAAAACAGTATTTTGCGTAACATTATGATATAAAATGGAGGAAGCATAGAAATCAAAAGAGGTATGTCTCATTAACCATACAGGTTTCAGGCAGTACTTTGTCTGCTATTTGATTCATAATTGATCTGCGCTTTAGATTCTGCTATATATCATGTAAATGGCCGCGGAGTGTTTCACATTGACCTATTTTAAATCATAGATATCCTAAAGCTACGTAAATGTCAGGAGTGGAGCTGCAGAACGTTCAGCACCACGGACAGCGCCGCTCAGATTCTCTGCTCAGGCTTCACTGTGCAGGAGATCTTACTCATGTAGAAGGAATATATAGCATGGAACACACAGAAGAGTGTATGTTTATTCAGGACTCAGGATTTGTTCGAGTTATTTGTACATGTATATGCAGAAAAACCCTCCCTTCATTCCACTAAATCTTCCTGGAAATGCAGTTCTGTGCAGGTTTCTAGTCCTCTCTGCTCCTCACAGCTACAGTCAGGACAAAGTACAACAAAGCAGCCAGCGGCAACTCAGTGTTTTTGTGGGGTGCAGCCTTGACATTTCATCAAAGACTTCTACACTGAACCAGAGAACAGCTAGAAAAACAAGGAAAAACATCAGTGCTGTTCAAAATTCATATACATCTTCTGTAACTGCCCATGTTTATTCATTATGCAATAGATCCTTGTTTTTATGGCATTCTGGTGTGGGTCAGCTTGCTTTTGGCCATTAATGCATCTGTTTATATATGCTACACCAGAATATGCCAATGTACTCACTAATTCTATGTGAATTCTAACAGGATTAGTGTACCAGGTACTGACCACCTATATATATTAACTGATCTTTCTCAGGCACAGTAGATAAATATCTAAAGAGAGTATGCATATATACTCAACAGTGCATTTTCAATATTATATGTCTCTCTTTTTGCGGCTGTGAGCATATGTGTTTAAGTTTGGGGCACAGCCGCAAATCTTTGACTGCCTGTCTGTCCCACTGTGCCTGTGGATATTTGAAGTACTCATCTCTGTACTGTTTGCATTGGATTCCCATAAGAGCACATTAGATTTTCAAAGTTCTATGAATCTAAACCTGACAGCAGTGAAGCCACTCTCAGCTCTGACGGCAGCAGGGTTTCTGACTGTAGAAGTCCTACTTTTCACTTCATGGACTGCCTGACTTTGTTGCACTGTTTCACAATGGCTTCACCGCTGAAAAAGATTTACAAGCCAAAGCTTGTTTCTGTGGTCAGCGGCAAACATGCAACTGCAAGAATTGTCTTGACATCTGGTAGATTTCTTTATTTTTATTATCTTTTGCTGCCACATTAATTATTCTGTTTTAGGAGTATTGCATTCTAAAGCAAAACAAAGAAAGGCAAAACATAAAAATAAAAGTAAGATGCAGGACATGTGCATGGTTGGAAACAGGCGTAATGGCTGCCACAGATGAGCAGTGTTAGCTGGAGATGCGAGGACAGGGTGCATTTAAATGAGTTCGGTTCCTACTGTGCGGTGCCTGCGATGTCACAGTGACTTACTTTGAAGGGCTTATGCGGCGAAGGATTTTGTCGCCAAACAGACGAGATTCAGAGCAGATACACTCTTTAAACGTGCTCATATATGCACACACCCACCCGAACCATACACACATCATTAAAAGCTCAACGTCTGGTTGAAGAGATCTTTTTAAATTCCCTATATTTCTAATAATCAACTAATCCTATGATTCTATGAACAATTGTTGTCTATATCATAGTACTTATTACTGCCATAGACCTCAATGGTTGTCTTGCTGCCATAAAAACTCTAAATCATGCACAGTGGGATATAAACCACTATAAATGCATTATTTCCTTTGTCTGAATCACATCTGCTGCAAAACTACCATGCCCAACTGTTTTCAGATGGAAGTCCGAGTATTTTGAGAGAGACACTTTCTTGGCTTTGTTTTTGCTTTTTGTTGACTGTAAGAAAAATATAGAATAAATTGGACCATAAAGTTCAAAATGGTTATAACAGGAAGGCAGAAACAGACAGCAGGGAGGCTGGATGATGAGGAACAAACAGAACAGACAATGCAATGGTTACTTGACTTCTAACACTGCGACTAAGCTGTTTGCATGGCTAATGAAAAATGATTACTCCACTTGATATTCCTGTTTGTGTTCGACAGGGGTCCATGCTCCAACATGCCATTATAATGTGGATCGACTGGAGCTGCTTGTGACATTTTTCTCCCTTTGCAGCAAAATAGAATTTTTGAACGTTTTCCACGAAACTTGTTATAAAAGTTGTGAACCGTGCCTCCCTCTTTCATTCCTTAAACCACCTTTTTCAAAAGGTCAGCGCTGCCATATTTGTGCATATCCAAAAACCCTTTTGAAATCCAAGTCTTTCATCATGTTTAAAAAGCAGGTGCATTTTTTCTTTTACTCGGAAATGTGGGCTTTTCTTTGTGGGCATGCATCTCTGCCCAATCTTGCAAAACTGTTGGCGGGATGGTTTGTGTTTGTGCACAGAGCTGACCGTAAACATGCAAGAGGCTGTGTGTCCAAATGCACCGTACACGTGTCCACAGAATCTCCTTAAACCTCAGTTATATCTGAATGTCACACAAAATGCTAACAGAACATGCTGTTTAGAGGATGTTAAACTGCAAATATTGTCATATTCTAAATGATAGAGGAGGCATATAAATATAGTCACTGCTGACTATAAAGACAAGTAAATACTGCAGGAAAAGGGAATGAATCGCAGAAGCAATTCATATGTATAGTTTCTAATGAAGAACTGGTTATAGTAAAGAAAGTTTTAGATTTAGACAGCTATAGGTATCATGGTGCTGTAATAGAAAGGTATGGAATTTGATAACATTGGCACACAATAGAAAACAAAAAAATCCCATCTAAGAACAAAGTTGCGAAGCCAAAGTAGACCTGCAGTATCATGATTATGAGGGGGGTCCTTGGAAGAAAAAATCCCGCTCTAAGGGATCATTAAACTGAAAAACTTTGAAAGCCCTTGTTACACAGGCCCAAATTCTTAAATAATGATGAAAGCCTCTTTTTTTAATGTCCCGTGGAACCCAGACGGCTCCAGTTTCCTGTAATGAAAAGAAGAACCGGGGAAATGTTACCATTTATATGTGATGATGATGAAAGTCTGAGCTGGGAAGTTGAGGCTTACACTGAGAAACGGTGAAATCTTTGGGGAGACCAAACATTCCCTATCGTGTAAGGGCTGTGAAAGAATCTTGTCTGGCCTTTTCAGTAACTCTCCCGGCTGTTTTAAACTTAGAGGTTTGACCCTGGGAAGGCTGGCATGCATAATCTATGACATTGTCCTCATCACAGAGTTCCTCTCTTGCTTCCTGGGGAATAGACTTTGTATCCCCTGTGTAAAACGGGTGTCTCAGTCACAGACAAGGGTGCTCCTGTTCTGCTCTGCTGTAGCTTACAAGCTCCCTGTCGCCGTCTCTTCTCCTCTGCACTAACTTTTCCTCAACTCTCTCTCCGTCTGTCTGTCTGTTATATACTCTCTCCGCTCTTCCCGTCTGTGTCATATCGCTCAAATGTATAAATCTCATCACTGCGCCATGTTTCTTCCACTCCGACTTCCATAATGTCTTTTGTTTTCCCCTTTTTCCTACAACTTGTGTTATCTCAAATCTATGTCTGGCTGCTATATATCTGCGTCTTCTCTGCGCCGTCACATCAGCACTACACCCTTGTGCCTTTCAGTCTTCATTTCGACCTACTTGTGTTCCGTCTTTTTTCACGTTTTTATCTCCTCCACACTTAGACTCCGTTGTCCCACTGTGTCATCTATCACCCTCCCTATCTTCCCATCTATCTTTTGTGTGTGTCTTCCCTCCCCACACAGCCATTCGCCACCTCTTCATTTCTCTTTCTATCCCTTTCAAGAGCCATCCTTTGAGAAAATAATTGAGTAAGTCAACGCTTTGAGGTTTGACATGATGACTTCACAACACAGAACTTTTCCTTGATATTTACTGTACGTGTGTGTGCCTGTCTTTGCCCAGCAGAGGACAAAGTGTGACAAGTGTTATCTCGTGTATTCCTCATCTTCTTTTTATTACTAATTTCAAATTAGCGCTCCGAGCGATCTTTCCCTTTGCCGGCCATATCAGGCCTAATTTATTTCATGTCCCCCTACTTTCACCTCTCCCCAGGCTCGCGTCCCCGTGACTGCGGTGATCTGTACGCCAGTGGTCAAAGAGAGGACGGCATCTACTCCGTGTTTCCTGTCCACCACCCCGCAGGCTTCCAGGTCTACTGCGACATGACCACAGACGGAGGAGGCTGGACGGTGAGTCAGAGGAAAACACGTACACACATACAGCTGTGTGTGTATCCACCTAAAATAGAAAGCCTCACTCAGCCGCTGCATGTTCAGCAGGGCTGTAATCAAGATGAAAATGAAAGCAGGGTACTAGAAGGGAACTGAAGGCCTTCTCACTACTTTTACAAATCTGCTTTTATTTACTAAATAACCCCAACATAAAAATGATTCACTGAGCTCGAATCTTTCCAAATGCGACATCGGTTCCAGTCAAATCACAGTCATGTAGTACAAGAGGTCCTATACTGTTTTTCTGGGCACCTGCTGTGATTACAGTCGCACTGCCTCAGGAACCTCATGTATCAATCCGAAAAGGTCTCATCAAAGTTTCATCACGGAACGAAGCGAGGAGATCTTAAGCACAAGTTTCATGTGAAAACAGTCCAATTTTTTTTTTAATGTGTTGTTTTTCATTTAGAAAACAGAATACTAATTAGTCACATCTAAGTGAGGATGTCATCGGGTAGAGGGCTGAAAGGAAAATGACTAAAGAGGAGTGAGACAAAGAAAGCCAATGAAACAGAGCACTGACAGGTGCAACAAAAGTGAAGAATATCCAATCAGTCATGATTTGTCTAGAAGGCTTAGTAAGTGGGGCCATAATAACAAGAGGAGAGACTCTTGTGTGAGCTGGAATTGTAATGCTGCATCCAAAATGTCTGTAAATGTCTGTAAATAAACGGTGATATGTGCCTTTTGCACACACTAAAGTGAAACTGTTATGTACTTCCTGAGAGCCTCTTTGCCAGTGTGAGACTCGTAATCATAGTAACCCAAACCGAGCTCAACTGTCTCTTACGGCGAGCAGGATGAACCTTTCTTTAAATTTGAGTTTTTTCTTTTGTGGGAGTCTTTAGATTGCAGACTTTGAGTATCTCCTGAGCAGCCACCTCCGGGCTTAAAAAGTAAAGCCAAGGCAGAAGTAGTTTTAACTTGTATTCTATTTAATGGCCAGCAGGGGGCGACTGTACTGGTAGCAAAAAGAAGTTAATTTGTACAACAGTCAGTGGGGAAATTACCCAACTGCTTACTTGATTTGTTTCCTCAGGAAACATTTTCTTAAAGAGTTGGTGGTCTTAATCACTAGTTTCATGTCACCTTCCATAAAGAACAATGTTAATTTTGTATATTGTCACCTTCTTAAAATAATAAAAAAATATTTTTTTTGCCTAAATACCATATAATCAATATTTGGTAAAGTTGTTGGTGTTTTCTAAAAAACCTAAAAATGACTCTGCCATTATTTTAAGGGAGTGTCGATATTGTAGTTAAATTCACAGTAAATGAGATGATAAAGCAGGGTATGCTTTTTTCTCAATCAGAGTTAACTGAAACATTTTGGTCGCTTAAAAATGTCTTGTTCAGTGTTTAGTTTGACTAAAAGACACTCAAAGGAGTCGGCTGCTCATTTTAAATAAACTAAAGTATATAAAATAAATGTATCAAAGTCATGCACAAACAGATGAAGAATTGAGAAATTAAATAAGAAGAAGAACCAAACAGAAAACAACAAAAACAAACACACAAAGAAGTAGCCTAAAATGAATAAATGATGCCTTGTTCGCTGTCTGCCATTGTCTGTTACGAACATTGTTGTCATTGCCGCAGTGCATTGTGGGATATCTGTGCCTCCCTAGTGCCAAGTGTTTGCATACTGAAATATTTAAAGGGAAACTAAAGCTGTGATTGGTCTCAGACTATAAAGAAATATCACATACTGTACAGCATGGTAATATGGAGTTGCAGACACAGCCTTATATATGAGCTGATGCTGAGTCTATGCTGAGATGAAGAGGGTGTGACTTACAGCACAGCAACACAATATGTACAGCCCGCTCATAAAAACAAAGCTTAGCAAGCTGTCATTGTGCTTAAACAGTTTCTGTTCAAGTCGGTGCATGTCCGACCTGTTTATGTTGTGTCTTGTGAATCATGCATTCGTGTCTTTTTGCATTAATATTTTGAGAGGATTTGGAATTTTTAAAAGAAAAGCAGACTTGGAGTTTCTTTAAATGTGTGTGTTTCTTTCCCCTGATCAAACATCTGTCAGTTGTCTGGCCTTGCTAAAGCAAACACAGTTGTTTAAGTGAGATTGTATACTGGAAGCGCTGTGTCTTTTGGGAATGAGAGACAGCGAGGTGAACAAACATTGACACTGAGCTGTTTGAAGTTATATTTGGAAGTGTGGTTTAGATGTATTTTAACGTGACTGCGCACACACAGCATCTCACTGTTAGAGCCATTTATTTCTCTTTGTTCTGAAGTATACTGTAGCAGTCCTCTGGGAAAGAAGTGCAGTTCTTAATAGAGAACTAAGGCCTTGTAACACTTAAACAGTTTGAAATCTCTGCTACATAAATCCATCACAACTTTGTATTTTTTTTTACAGGTTGTGATGCATTTAAGTAAAGCTTCTTGTGGGCTGTTTTTTTGGAATCCGTCCAAAAGTATTCAGATGTATGTGCGAGATGTGTACAAAGAACTATTATGGAAATAATGTCTGCTTCTTTCAGACCCCGCAAAGTGATTCAAGCCGCATAAAATAAGCTAAGGGAATAAATAAATCGACTGCATTTAGTTATCAAATCTTCTTTCAGCCTGTGGGTGTGATGCTGCCTTGTTAACGTCATTTCAGAAAGTACTCAGGATGGACATTTTATGGCTTCCTCCCTTGAATGTGTGAAAATGTTATAAAGGTGTTAAAAATGTCTCCATCATTTAAATAACAATGATTTCTCAAGGCTGTAAATAGCTTCGCTACTGTAGCAATCTGTGGCTGCAAACACATGCAAATGTTTTGTCTGCAATGTTCTGAACTGTCAAAACGTGTCAACCCAGTCTCCAGAGCAAATGTTGGCATTGCAAGTTTCTGCAATCCACAGATGGTGTTAAATCTCGACATATTTGAACTGGGAATAAGTTGATTGTGAATGTCTCGAAACAGCTACAAAACGCTCTCCTTGTGACGTGTGACTTCCCCTGCTGGAAACATCCTGCAGACATGGGACATCCGCAACATGTGAAAAAGTGAAAGAGTAAAATCTAAATATTTTTTTGTCTGGTGAAAACCGATATTTATGGTTGTATCTAGTGTTGTTGTCAGGTGTAAATCTGGACATTTTAGTGCAAAGTATTTGAAGTCTTCGTATTGTATTACAATTATGCAATGCGGCTGCCTGCTACTCGTTGAAACATGGCTATTGCAATTTTTCTTAAATATTGGCTGATCTGGAGGCAGGTTTTTATATATGAAGAGAGCTGCACCTTTAATGCTAGCACAAGGCTGCCCAGTCGCCAGCAAAAAATGTTAGTATTGTCCGTTTCTAGAAACAATAAATAAATTAATCTGCAAGCAATATGATGTTTGAAGCTGTCGGTTGGGTGGGACCAATAAAACCAGGACTATAAAGTAGGAGACCAGTGTTGTGGTATCAAGTTGTTGGAATATTTGTCTGGAATAAGCATTATTTTAAAGCTGAATTTTGTTACTTTTACATAACCCTAACCAAGTGGTTTGAGTGCTTAAACTTAATGCTATTCCTAAAATAATTGTCAAGTATAATTATTATACTGATACAAAGAAGTAGCATTGAAAAGCTATAAATGTTCCCATCTTGTTCTGCCCACTTTATTGCACTCTCACTATATATAAAACCTATACATCACGTATCAACTCAAGCCATGACAGTGAGTTGTGTGTATATGTGTGTGTACTTGTAAATCGGTGACTAACTGTGTGAGATAGGCAAGGTCGTACCCTCCTATCATCAAATAAAACAAGACTGTCAGAGTGACAGAGTGCTTAGCACAGCATGATGGAATAGAGCTACATACCAGACTGTCAGTCTGTAAAGGCTTGTGTGTATATGTGTGTGTATGCATGAATTAATGTCTGTGCCAAAGTGTGTGCTCCTATACAAAAATAGCTTGTGAGCGCGATCATGCTTTCAGCTTTGCTCCCTTTTTACACAATGCACAAGTGTTAAGTAACGGCTCTTTACATATTGTCCCATAAAAGGATTTACATAGCCGCTCAGATTGAAGTGATAATGCAGCAGTTACTGATCCTGCCTGGTGTTATGAGCTGATTGTGATAATGCTTGAGCCTCATTAAGAGATCAGCGTGGTGCGATCCAACAGGGGCAGGTAGGGAGACAGGATCTGGGGTCTGACGGCTGAGCTTAAATAAGGAATGAGCCATATGCCGCCACCTCATTAGCATACTTTGACATGCCATACTGTAGCACTGTTGCAGAGGCTGCTGCAGACAGACTGAGAGATGAGCAGGTTGCTTAGAAGAGGGAGGGAACAGAAGGGAGGAGAGAGTGCGACTCAGACGAGACGGAGAGGAGAGGGCCCGATGGAAACATTAGACGAGGAGAGAGAGGAAGAAAGTGAGACGGAGAGATAAAAAATAAACACAATAGGGGGACAGCAATTAGATTTTTTTTCTTTGTACTCTGAGATGTATTAATTCAGATATGGTATGTGATAAAAATCTGTGTTCTATTGTATTTGCAGTAAAAAAAGATAGCCCTGAGGGAGCTTCCTGGATAATGCAGCTATCTTAAGTAATGTTGGCGGGAAGAGACCGGGACTGGGTTTAGATGTCAATTAGCAGAGCTGCAACATCAGCCAGTGACCTTGAGTGGGATCTTTATACATATGTCTCTTCAGACGCAGTATTCAAATTCACTGGAGCTCACGGGACGTTTGTTTGGCATGTGTGTATGTGTAAGTATGTGGGTAAATGTGCACGGTTTGTGGGTAATTTCCTGATGTCCAACAAGGTTTTTTTTAATTCTCAAAAATTCCATGATGGGTCACCAGCTATTGCAAAAGGCAACAATATTCTGTTATCAAAGAAACCGTTTTCCATAAATAAGTCCAGATCAGCTGGACCAGACCACCGACGAATGGCACAGTTTCAGATTCATAAATGAGAAATCAGTGGCTAAAACTAGACATTTTTGGTGTCAAATTACACACTGCAGAGGGAGCAGCCAATACATAATCAGTGCTATACTGTACATGGCTAAATTCCATATTTCCTGATAAATGACAGCACTGCCTCATCAATAGTTTTTGCTGAATGGTTTAAATAGTAAGATCGAACTAGGAAAAAAGAGATGAGTGTGCACCCTGCCTGTCAGGTCCTCTCAGAGATAATAAAAGACGCAGGGAAGGAATATAAGAGGAAAATGTGTCCGTGTATGTTGAAGTGTGGGAGAATAGGAAAGGTAAATCTACAGTAATGAGTATAGGATGCGACCCAAGTTTTCTTGGCTGATGGTAATGTAGTATATTAGCTGCTGACATCACTGAAATCACAGGAACATAAGGAACAGCATCCTGTGGGGCGTAATGACTCATAGATCACATATAAATATATGTCTATTTTTTTCCTTTTTTATGTAAAGATACATAAGGGTAAGCAATGGAGGCTTATTGGAAGCTGCTTAAACACACTGCCAGGTGTTTATTATAAGGAGATAAAGTCTGCTAGATCACCTATTTAGCTTAGTGCAGAGTGTGGCCATTGTATCAACACGGAGACAATAAATGCCATAGCATGTAGTAAAATATGGAGATTGAGTTTATGTGAGGGGATTGAGGCGCAGCTGTGTTCCTGAGTGGAGCTGTGGTGGGTGGAGTGAGCAGTAATCACTGCAGCTATCAGTCTGTCAATCAAGCAAACATGACCCTAAACAGAACCTTCCTTAAAGCGAGACCATGAAACTTTTGGAGGAAAAAAATAACACAATCTTGATTTCATAAGCAATAATGCACCATTTCTCCATTCAATACACTACTCGGTCTGATATGACCCGTTTGTTATGGTGGCTAATGTTAACAATCTATAGATGGGAGCGTATCTACTGCATGTTCCCAGAGTCAGATACTCCCCAATTTAATATAATGTGTTAATGCCTATTAGCCCTCCTGTTGTGTTTGAGTCAAAACCAGGGTAACAGGAACAGGAATAACCTCTTTTAGATAGGTGCTGCATAAGTAATGCTTGTTAGTACATTTGCTACTCAAGATGTCTACTTGTGATCCTGTTTTACCTCATTTTCAACCCTGTCTTCTAAATATTTTACTCCGCTAACGACTAAACTGTATTCTCAATTATGTTGTGAGGAGAAAAAAATGTTCCCTCTGGATTACAGTTGCAGTTTTAATCACATGTTTAACATTTTTAATTAAAAAAATAAACACTTGGTTAGTTTTAGGGAATAAAACTTGGTTAGATTTAATAAATAGTTGTGGTTTGGGTTGGAATAAGTACGCTTATTACAGACCATCCATTAAAATGAGTCAACCTCAGGTATCCCGGTGACTAACTGGTAATGATCCAGGTTCAAATCCTTTGCTGCTGCAATTCATGCATTAAAATGCCCCCAAAAAATCTTTAAACCTTGACTTTTTCACAAAGGACACAAACATCGATCTCTTGGTTGAAAATCCCTTGTTTCTTGACCAGACCTCAGCCCTATTATAGATGTATTTGTTAAAAAAGTCAAAAACAAGAGAGAAAATCATCAAAACGTCATTGACAAGGCAGTTTCTTTGTATGGGAACATAATTTTTAGGACACTAGTCTGATATTTTAGCTTCTCGCAGATCACAGTCATAAACCTGATGCCTTTAAAGCAACCGTAAGAGTAGTTTCACTTCAATACACTCTGAGTCACTAGACTACTATGTCCTCTAGTGTCTATTCGAGGGACTAATAGGAAGCGAAGAGAGGAGACATTAGTACAAGTTGATGTGGATGGTTGTCAGAGGAAATTGGTCAGTATTTCACCACTGCCATAACTCACGCCCTGGAGACTGTCTGAGCACAGAGGTAGGAGGGATGATGGCAGATAGGACATAAAAGAAAAAAGCTGTCATTACCAGGCCCCGAGCCCGTTCAAAACACACACAAACACACGCACACAGGAGAGCACATTGGACTGCACTAAACAAAAATCTATATCATCACAGAAGCATACATATGCTAAACTAAATGTGTGTTCATATGTGCTTACAGACCCATGCTGTCACACACACATACTGAAATATGTATACACACAAGCCCCCCACTCACATAAAGTAATCCTCTGGGCATGTGGTGGTCCACCTGTTTCAGCAAAGAGAGATTTCAAATGCCATTTAAACACAGCCTCGCGGCTTAGGGTAATGTCTTCTATTATTACTATTTTATTTGTTAAAAGGAAGGGACTAAAAATGACCATGGCATAAATAATGAATGAGAGTAGATATATCAGAGTGCAGTGTGGGGCTGCATTATCAAATGGTGCTTTTATCAGAAGTACTGCAATCACTCTCAAATATTCAATTCAGCTAAGAACTGAAATGTAAAAGTTTTAGATTGAATGTAGGATTGTGTGCATGTTGTATCACTCCTTTAGAGGCTTGGAGTGCCTTTTGAGCATTTTGAGTGTACGGTATAGGCTTTTCAGTATCTCCATCTGGCTCACAGGCTCTTCAATATTTCATCTCTGTTAGTTTATTGGTTTGGAAAAAAAGAAAATCCAGGATGGATGTTTTTTGCAGTTGTGTCTTATCTGTAACTGTTTTGTAATGCAGGGAAATGGAAAACTTCAGAGTACAATCTAACTTTTGTTCCCGACATAATTGTTTTCATAATGTTTACATTGCCTGTACTGCGTGGACTGCGAGTTTATTCAGATGTTTATTGACTTTTTAATTTACTTTTTGGGACAAGAATGTCTGCTTGTGCCCTCATTAACGGGCTTTAGGAGACAGTTATTGTGGTGCAGAGAGAAAAGCTTGGCTGTCTACCACTAGCGTTATCGCAGGTAGTGTCAGACATGTCCTTTAGGATATTAAGACCATTAGCTGGAGGTTATGTGAGGAAAGGTTACAGCTGTGCGAGGGCTGCTTCAGGGACATTTGCTGATTTTATATATATTATCTCTGTTGCATGCACAGACTCCTGGTAATAATGTGGAGCTAAAGCACAATATTTGGATGTTTTATACCTCATTATATCTTTTTCCATAAATGCTTAAGCAGTCCAATTCATTATATTTATATGCAAAAGCCATGCTGTTGTTACTGTTGTACAACACAGTATATATGCGATATTAGTCAGATTATACCTAAAGCCCTTTTTACATGCAGCCTGAAATAATCTGATTTCTAACCAGAGAAACCACATTTCTGAATTGATGAAGGCAAAACTTTCACTTAACATGTGAAAAATCTCAATATCTAATGGATAGATGATCCCCCTAACTAACATGCTAAACATTACACCTTTAAACATCAGCATGTTAGCATTGCCATTGTGAGCTTGTAAGCATGCTAACAAGATCTCCAATCTAAATGACAGAATAGAGCATTTGTCAATAAGGTCTGAGAAAAAATGTCCTGGTTAGCTGCTATAAAAGACAGTTTTTCACGGAAGTTCAATTATGTTTCAATCACATTGTTGCCATTGTTTGACAATTTTTATTACTGAGCTCTTCCAGACATTTAGATAAAAGACAATGTATTGTTTTGAATGGAATAATTAAGCGGGAATTTCAAAATAAAGTTGTTTCTTAAAGATAATGAAATATATAGATATATCCTCCTATTCCTAATCTAAAACATTTTCCTAATAACTTGAATTATTTAGTGGCTCATTTTGGTTTCATTAGTGTCAGGGGATTTTAATATTATATATATATATAAATTATGCCTAAGTGGTGTTCTTTCCTTTGTCCTGCCACACTGCTGCCAGCGTGATACTAAGTCTTTCCATGCTCAGGGTCTTTGTCATGCACATGGCAGATTAGGAAGAAAAAATGTTCAAAAAGCCTTAGCAAAAATCTACCTGTGTTAATCTGACTGCTTTTAATCCCATAACCCAATAAGGAAAACCTGGTTTCTTGTTTATACTGGTTAAAAAAAAAAATCAGGTTACAGCTGAAAGCCCGGAATAATCTTTTCACTTAAGTACATGTAAATGCAGGAAATGGTGTCTACATGCGTGAGAGGGAGTGAGAGAGGGAGAGAGAGAGAGAGAGAGAGAGAGAGAGAGTGTTTGTGGATGACTGTGTTTCTCCTTCTGTTCTCGTTTGTGCTCCGAACACATCTGTCTTTCTGATAGGATTATAAAACATTCACCAACAGATGTTTGCAGTCCCCCTTTGAAGATAGTAATACTGCTGACTGCTGTGGATTTATGAGTGCTTTCATCAGACAGTGTTGAATTTGTCACCATATCATCAATATTCTTAACAATGTAATCAAATTGTTAGCGACTCCTCTGCCTGTCTGTTTTGATCTATGTTAAATCTATGAAAGGAGGTCGCTTTTGGGGCTTATTTTATTAGCCCCAACACACATGTTCTTCTTTTATTTTTCATTATTCTCTGTAAGTCTGTCCCTCATGGCTGATGTATTAATCACCCTCTGAAGATGTTGCAAATTATCTTCAGTTAGTCAGTATAGACCAGCGGAACTAGTGACATCTGCTGCCAAAGCAGCAAACATATAAACATAGTGTGAGCACAGTGTGTACATGCCAGGAGCTAACAAGCTATTGGCACCTTTCCTATTTTCCACCCAGCCACATGCCAGATTGTAAATCTCCCCCAATCAGCTTCGGAGTGCTTGTGTTGATTCTTCCCTGTGTTCTGGTCTGTCAGTCAGGGTGTCCGTCTGTGCACGCTGTGGGCTCCCAGTAGTTGACAGAAAGCCTGCTGAAGAGCTTAAGGCAGCTTGTTAAGTAGCCTTCATCTACTGCAGAGATTACAGGGAGCTTAATGTGATCATGCCAATGCAACAGCCCCTAAGCAAGTGTTGGGTGAGATGGTTAAGGATCAGAGATTTTCTTCTTCTTAACCTTAGTTGACCATCACACTTGACTTAATTGTTTGTTGGTCGAAATAACTCAAACTCCCCTTTTTACTGTAAATGTATTTGTATATGACAGTGTTATTTCCAAACAAAGATATCACCGTTTTTATTTATTTCACTAAAAACAAATGTTTTTTTTATGTGTGTGTGTCCAATCCAGGCAATATCAATCAGGCTGTTGTTGGGCTGTTTTGATAAGATAGCTCCTTCTTTCTCTTGCTCTCTTTTATTCTTTTGACAAATCATGTTTTTTTTATCGTGCACTCAAGGAAATATCAGTAAAACTAGTGTTGGTTTATTCATTTTTGGAATGGCTTTTATCTGATTTTGCAAAGAAATCTTTCTCATGCATTTACCTGTCGGGCTTTTTTCATTCTTTCCTGCATCGAATTTTTAGTAGATCTTTCTGTCACTATACAAATACTTATAATGATAGAAATGTGCTTGAAACACTGTATAATTATAGCACTCGTAAAAAATATTCACAATGTTTTATAACAAATTATACACATTATAAATCATTTTATTAGGACTATTAGAACGATGTGACATTTTTTTTTGCTAGAATCATAGAATATTATAATTGTCATAGTTTTATTACATTATAATCTGTTTATAATGAATTATAATGCCTGTTTTAAGTTATTCAAAGTGGCCAATGGGTGCTTTAAGTGAGCCAATACATTCCTAATACCAAATTGCACACTTGAAGGATTATATTAAAAGCATGTATTTTGTATAGCATGTAGACACACTGGCATTGAAATATTTCATCCACTAGATGGCGGCAGTTAGTGAAGGCAATATGGTCACTGATGCTGTAATAAATTCACAATATAAATTCAAGATGGTGTTCCGGATCACCACCAAAACTTAACCCCCTGTTCCTTGTCCCAATACACATATTGTCTGAAAATTTAATTCCTTCGTTATTCGTAAATCCTAAAATTTGTTACTTTGTACACAAACAAACAGACAAACGCCAGTGAAAACATAACCTCCTTGGTGGAGGTAATAATTCTCTATACTCTGTTTGTAAATCTATATGCAAAAACAGCACACAAGATGTTAAACCTTTAAATAAAATATGTGTTGAACTACAATTATAGAGTTTTAAGCACTATGTACAATTTTAAGTATGTTTGTGATGCATTATTTGTGTCATAGAAAGTGCTTCAGATTTTTTTCCATTATATTTTTCTTTGACAAGCTGCACCGAGGTTGCAGTTCTGGAACACAGGTCTGACTTTTCCTGACGAACTGTCACAGGGTTCCCCTGACTGGGGAGGAAGAGTACATGAGACTTTTTACTGTCAATACTTAGTTTATGGCGCCTTGCTGACACAGACACTCTGACAAAACCTGTTACAGCAACCGCTCTCCCTCCTCAAAGGTATTTTCCTTCATCTGTACAGCCTGTCTGCCTTTGTGCTGTATTATGTTACCATGCAGCAATATAAAAAAGGGCTGGTGCTGGAAGTATGGTGAGGAGAAGGACTCAAAAATAAAATATAGTTAAAAGTTTTATATTCCTATGACTTAATGTGATGCATTTTTATAACATCAGCAGAAAGCAAACAACTACGTCTAGCCATTATAATGTTTGTGCATAGGCTGATATGTTTAAGTAAAGAAAATGTATTTAACTGAAAGGCAAAGAGAAGGTGAGACTATAAGACATATATTTAGTAATTACGGGTTTGCCAGCTGCTTCTTCTGGATTGATTTCTTTACCAACTTGTAAACAACAGTCGCCATATTGTGAGCTACCGCAATAAAACAATTCCGTATACTGACAGTTTTCTTTATGATGCGTTTTCTTACAGGAAATGTGTGCCGCTACAGAAGCGGTGAAGGTAATTCTAAGAAAAAGTTGCCTCTGAGAGATGGGTTGTTTAGGCTTTGTGGAGCATGTAGAACAGTGTGTATAAAGAATTAATTACCCAAGAGCTGCAAGGAAAAGGGATAAAGTAAAAACACTGCAATATGGAGTAAGGCTGATGGAGAGTGTCAGAGCTACAAGATGAGAGGGAGCCGAAACCATGGCTCTCACAGAATCATCTTTTATATTTGCTGTAGCCTACAGATGGTGAACACACAAAAATAGTTTGTAATACAATAAGATAGCATAAAAAAGATTTTGGGACTTAATCCTGATGTGAGTTCTTTAACAAGGGAGTCGATGCTGAAGTTTACTGTATTGTTGATAACATTTTAACCATTTTAACCAGTGATCCCCAACCAGGGGTACTCCAGCATAAAGAGATTGTATAGAAGGCTATCTTAAAGATTAAAAAGAAACTGAATTTATGATTTGATTTAAAGAATATATCAGCACTATTAGCACAAACTATTGACTGAACATGTAAAATAATTATTTTACTCCAAGTAGTAGTTGTATTAGAAGTATGTTAGGTGTTGTTAACCAAACAAATCTGAATATTGACAATTTACTTGTATGACAATATTCACTTTTATATCATGATATCAAGATCTCAAGGGATACTTGGGTTCCTCTGATAGGGCTTTGGGAGAAGCACAGATTGTTTGTACACTGGCCATTGCTAAAGATAATTAGCGTCCTAGTTTAACAAATACAAACAATTTCCCAATTACCAGGAGTATGTACGCTACAATGATATCCAGATACATCTTACATAATTAAGGAGTCCAAGCATGCTTTTTTAAAACAACATTTCACATCAACCAGTATGTCTGCATGGGTTCCATTAGCTATTATTATTGTTTTCTACTGGCATACTAATGGAAAACACAGGCTGCTGTTGCCATTGATTTCATGGGTCAGATTTGGATGGTTCGGTACTTTATGTTGTGAATCACTGACCTTGCTCAACCCTTTTAATAAAATGTCTGCTGTGTTTCAACTGCAGCTCCCAGTATGTGTATGGCGAGGACTTCACCTACCCCACACCCAAATAGAACAATTCTGTCAGCTTCTGACCTTGACAGAAACAACTTTGATGTCAGGCACTGCCCTCTAGCCAGACACTGTGTGTAAGGATTTGTCAGTTGGGATGTTAAGCTGCATCCCAGTGGAAACTGTGTTTGTGTGTTGGGGGTGGGCTGAGGTGACATACTAGCCAAGGCTCTATAAAACACAAGCATTTGAGCCACAGTATAAACATGCGCAATTGTAAAAGTGCACTCGATGCACATTTATAGACAGATACACTCTGAAATGGGCCGCTGACTTTTGTTTCTTTAAAGGTGAAATTGTAAAGCTGCTGTTTTGTGGTACTGACGGTCTTTTAAAATCCTCTTTGCCCTTTTCTTTTTACCACTGTGTTGACCAGTGTAGAGAGCAAGTTATTTATGAGCAGCCATAGTGTAAGAGTCAGAGCAGATTGTACTTTCTGCTTATCTGCCTCTTGGCTGCATATTTCTGAATGTTCTTCACTTGCATGTTATCAGTGATAAAACAGGCCAGAAGCAACAGAAATGTTCATGTTGCCCACAAACTTCAACATTAATATTAACACCCACACGCTTATACAACCCTGCATGTACAGTACAGACATACAATTTCAGACACAAACACGAACAAACAGAATCCACAGTGCTTGTGCTAAAATATAAAACACACATTTATTTTGACCTTTTTGGCTTTCCCTGCAGGCATATGCAGACATATGCCATTTCTCATATGAACTCTGGACAATGTCAGGAGATTGTCTGTATCAGACTTTTTCTCTCTTACTAAAAATACTCTGGTTGAGGTGGGTGGTGTCACCTGGGTAGAGCATGCAGAAGGCAGGACATGATGTTGATTACACCAAGGTCACCTTGCTGATTCCTAATTTTGTTATATACAGCCTGAGGGGCAACTTCCCAATAAAGATTTTGCAACCTTTGCGTCTGCTAAACGGGCACAAACGAGACGAAAAGACACCGTGTGATTCTGAGGGTACCAAAAACAGTGAAATCATCCCGTGCTCTTGTACTACTTTCACATACAACATATACATGTGGAGCGAAATTGCCCCCATTCCATGCAAATGAGCCTCAGTGCAAAAACGCTCCCAATTCATGATGATTGGCTCTAAATGTCACACTCCTATATACAGGGAAATTATTAGCGTCTTCAGAGAGTTTGTGGTAACTGAGCTTAATATAATTTTGGGATGCTGTCACAAGAGGCAGACAGTTGTGCATCATAAATCTCGCCTCTTTAAAAAAAAAAAAAAAAATACAAGGTTATTTCATAAAACAAAAAAAAAATATTATTTCTGC
Organism: Serranus cabrilla; assembly: GCA_903364295.1. Taxonomy (NCBI): domain Eukaryota; kingdom Metazoa; phylum Chordata; class Actinopteri; order Perciformes; family Serranidae; genus Serranus; species Serranus cabrilla. The sequence goes on along the minus strand of CAFUXE010001009.1, from coordinate 304,268 downwards.
TGTTACCTGCCTTTCCAAAATCCGCCAACAGTTTTTGCTTCCTTCTCCCTTCGGTAGGAATGAATGAAAGTGGCACTCTGTCTCCGGGCTGACTCCCGTGTTGTCCGTGCACATTTGTTTAAGATTATATTTGGAGATTAACCTCTCACAATCAACACATTGGCCTCAAGTGCACTTCTATGCCACATGGATAACTGCAATCAGATGCAAAAAAAAGGAAGTTGCGCCAAGCTGCAAAACTCTCTGGGCGTATTTCCTCCAAAATATGAAAACCACCTATCTTTAATCAGACCTTAAGACAGGGCAGATAGTGGCTGCATATAATTCTATGTATGAACCATTCTTTGTTAATTTGGCATTTACCATTCCTTGAATTTGTCTGAAAGTTTGGGCATTGATCGTTTACCAACAGAAGTTCCTAATTTCCTCAACATTTTCATTGCTGTCCTCATGTAAATGAGCCTTCCTCTTTACGCTTTGTTTGTTTTCTTCCGGTTTCCCTCTAGCCACATGATGAAAACCTCATCAACACACCCACTCGCTTCCTAAACATTTTTTCGGAAAGCAATCTGCTCTATTCACACCCTGCCTCGATCTGACATTACACAAACTTTGCACCAGGGATCAGGAAAGATAAAGTCCACTTAATGTCCGGTCTCACAAACCTCTCCTCTGGGAAATGTCGAGATAAGTTCAGGGTTGCAGTGTGAAAGAGGCTATAAGCACATGCAGCATCACGACAAGCCTACATGTGGACATCTGCAGGGACACACATGCATACAAGCAAAGCACAGACACACTTGTATGTGTCACACATATATTGCCACTCCAGTAGCATTAGTCATCCTCTCCCAAAACCCCATGCTTATCTCAACCTTCCAATTTTAACCACTGCCTTCCCCTCTCGAAACACGTGAAAGAAAATGATTGGAGTCTCTGAGCTCCATGTCTCCGGGGAACACACAAACACAGGTACTGACCTTCAGGGTCAACATGCAATTAAACCTCAGAGGAGCTCTCCAGTCTTACAAGGATGCTAGACATGGAAGGAGGCAGGGCCAGAAAGACAAGAGTGTTAACCTAAATCTGAACCGAACTGTTTGCTGGTTAACCTGCTGCTGTGGAGTACCGCTTCCTGTGACCACTGGTCAATTTCTCCATGCCGCTGTGATTCACAGTAGCAGGTGCTGCTGCTAGTCGGGTGTTTCAGGTATTCTATCAGACAAACACTAGGGAGAGACAGCATGAAGGATGTCTGCTTGACTTCAACCAACAAGATGTCCAACCTAAACAACAGACCAGATCGTTTGTCACGGCACATATGAGCCGCTCGAAATACAGCAGAGCATTAAAAAAATATCACATGTCATTATACATACATGTACAGTTCGCTGTTTTAAAAAATGCTGCAGTTTCAGTGAATTTATGCTACAAAACCACTGACCTAGGTTCCGAGCAAAACACTTCCTGGTTAGGCGTTTTAAATAAGTAAATAAATGTACGTAAATGCTGGAAGTAAAGTAGTAACAAAGGTGATGTGACTTTCCTCAGTTAGGGAAAAAAGAATTGATAGGTTACGTACATAATTTACGTTAAAAACTTTAGTTTTCACACAGGACACGAACCCTGTTCTCCTTGGTGAAATTCATTTGTTCGACCCATCTGACATTTAAACGCTTCTTTGCCTTCAAGCACTATTACTACATCAGCAAGATGGCATCAGAGGACAGTCTGAAATGTAAATAAAAACGCCCTATGTTGACGGGGAGACCAGTCTGCTTAAATACCACAGATTGAAGACTAAATCTAAATTCATCATAAGCAGATTGTCCTAATTGTGTCTCCTGTATTGATGTAGATGGCGTCTATATGTGTGCTTTTCCTTATCTTTCTTTCCATCTCCAGTCTTCCAGATGTCTGTCATATGTCAGGTGGCTGCACAGTATGTATGCAGCCAGACAGGCTTTGATTTCCTTCAGATAATTTGTGCAATACATTGTTCTGAAATGCCATCGCCGTTTTGAAAAGAAAGTAGAGACTTGAGTTATCGTGTAATTTTTTTCATAAAGACTGACTCTGCTCTGACACATCAGCTGACTCTCTTTGGTGTACATTAAAATAAGAAATAACAAAGATTTTTCCTGAAGTTTCTTGTGATTTATGGATGTGAGAGGGCACTTTCCACAATTGTCTTCCCTCCTTAACTGCTGCTAATACAGCGAGTGCCAGGGGAGAGAGGGAAAAATAATTAGGGATGGATGAAAAGGAAACCTCCACCTCATTTTTAACATTGCGTTATCAATTTGCAGTCTTCTCTATTTCAGCTAATTTGAATGTCGGGGCAAGGAGGAGTAAGAGGAAGGAGGGAGTGAGATAAGGAGGCTGGAAGGTCATTATTTCAAGGGGAATTTAGTGACATGAATGTTGTAATTTTTTCAACCAGCAGTTGGCCTCCACACTTAAGACAGTTGGGCTTTCTACTGCAGTGCCTTTACCACAGAGTTTGACATAAATCACACCAGTTAACCCAGGCAATCAGTACAAAACACAACAGGGGCTGACTCCTTCACAGTCCTTGAGTGCCCTGCTGACATATCAGTAACATGATGACGGTGCATTGTTTGCACGGGCAAATGCCACAGCCTTTAGTTCCCAAGGTCTTTTGATTAGTCTAATCAGGACATCTTTGCAGGAATAGTCTTATTAACAGGTTATTGGCCCTGCTGAGTCACACATAATATCATTTAATGTCACCATTTAAATATTTCATTGAGGTAAACATTTTGAATGAATCTAAATCTTTTTATAGAGTTTATTATAAGCTAGTGTATTAACTGTGGGGTGACATGGTAAAATCAGTCAGGCAGCAGTGACTGAAAACAGAGACATTAAATGTATCTATGTTCTCTACATGGGTGCTACTGTAGTGAGGCATGACAATAAAAAAGTTTTATTCATTGATTTATTATTTATATAACAATGTATTTTCACATGACTTAACTAATTTTTGCCCAAAGTTATAAGGATAAAATTTGTTCTGGTTGGTCTGAAGTCTTTAAATTTTATACAAACATATTTTGAGACTCTATCTAACAGAACAATTTTGTCATTTTTTGATCACGTGAAAAATCATAATTTTATCAACAGTCAAAATCAAGATTATTTAAAAATTAGGAAACTAACATTGTGCTTTTTTCATGTCTTCCAATATGATTTATTTGCACTCCATATATATGCATATCTTCCTGATATACGGCATTTTATTACCATAATATTTTTTTATTTCAGATTCAGAAATGTTGTTTTCTTCAAATCTAATGGAGTATGGCAAATACAGCAGCATGTGCCCAAAGATTAGATATGGAATAATGAAAAAAAAAACTCACTTATCAGTTTGACTAAAATGTCTTCACATTTGCAGTCGGACAAAAAAACTATTCCGATCCCTTACTTAAGTAAAAGTACTATTACCACACTGTGAAATTAAGCCATTAAAAGTCCTGCATTGAAAATTAGTCGTATTAAAGTATCAGCATCAAAATGTACTTAAAGTATCAAAAGTAAAAGTACTCGTAATGCAGAATGGACCCATTTAGAATGATAAATATATTCATATATGTTATTGGAGTATTGTTATTGAAGCATTTATGTTAGCAGCGTTTGAATTTTCTCAAGAAAGGGGTTGTTTTAATGAATTAACATACTACCATGAGGTTAAATAAATAAATAAAAAAGTCAAACCACTTTTAATTTATCATGTTTTTTATGTCAAAACTCGACCTGAAAAGTACCTAAAGATGTCTGCTAAATGTAGTTGAGTAGAAGTTTAAAGTTACATAAAATGGAAATACATTTGTGCAAAGGCAAGCCAGGAGAACCATATCAAATCATAATGCGTATGTTTACATTATCCCTGGAATCCCTGAGATATCACTTCACTTACACCATCCTCACTCAGCCGTCATACGGTGTGACTGAGCACACTTGATACCATATGTTAAGTATAATAACACTGACACAACACTGACGATATGAATATACAACATCGGTACTGTTTTATTTACTGGATTACAGTGTAGTTGACACCACTCTATCTGTGAATTAAGCTGTTTAAGTAATTCATAGGGAATGTGAAAATGAGCTCCCCTGCAGCCCTCTGTATGAATGATTGATAACATTATTTATATACACTGTAAATCATACATTAATATTGAAATCTGCAGCATAATGTATACCCATCCACTGCACACATATATTAATGTGCTGCAGTGCTGAACCTGAAACGACACAATGGTTTATTATTAATCCATTTGTTATATAAAATCATCTATAAATGAGCACCACAGGACTGTAGTAAATTATAGCTCTTTTGATCGCAGTCAGTCATATTTATTACTCTGACCTCAGGTTCAAATTTAATATAAGGAGTCAAATTCAGTAGCACTGTCAAGTTTGATTTCCATGTCAGCTTAAGGAAGTTAAGAAGCATAATCACTGACATCGTTACAGATAACTGGGGCACTCGTCTGATGGTCTAATGCACCGTGACTGGGGCAAAGCCTGTGAGAGTCTTACGCAACAGCTGATGCAAATCCCTTTGTTTCTTTATGTTTAGCTGACAGCTTCATGCAGCAAAACTCTGACCTCCGCACAGGCCTGAAATAAAACCATCACCGGGTTACAGTATATCGAGGGATCCAAGAAGCAGAAGAAACAGGTGTTAATTATATGTTACAGTTGCATATAAAAGAAACTGCACTTGAGTTAACACATTTACTTATAAACGTGGTGTTATTATATTTTTTTATGGTCCTTACAGCAACTGTAAAGACAAGTACTGCCTGTGCAGCCAGTGCTGTGTGGGGATATATTTTATCTCTATGGACTCTTGGCTTTCTTGTTGTCCACAACGCATCACTGAGCCACACCATTACACTGTTTGGCATGTTCTGTCATTACCCTGAACAAGACCACTTCAGTGAGTATTTACTGCAGCAGGACTGTGGCTGTAGGCTGGGCTGAACATTTTTAATAATTAATCTAAAAACTACATTGCCCTGCTATTTTGAGCAGTTATTTACATATATATTTTTTCATCTTGATATGTGCAATAGGAAAACAGAAACTGGGTTTGATGTTATTTACTGTTTCACCATAAAGTGTCCAAGATCCCACTCAGCATGTATTTTGGTCAAAATTCAAAGGGAAAACAAAACAAAACAAATCCAACGCTGAAAAATGTTTGTTTGAAATATTCTATTATGTATCAAACTTTTTTTTAAAAACTCCAAATTATTAGTATCTGCACTGGCAAAAAATTCTGCATTTGTATCTATTGTTGACAGTTTTGAAAATGCAGAAAAACATCATACTGATCATCAAAAGGCGTTTTTAGCTGCTTATAAAATTTTCCTTTGTCATAGAACTGAGCTTCCTGACAAAGATTGCTGAATTGATGAGGGGAAGGCGCTTGAATCTAACATTTAGCTTTAAAGATGTTCACATCTCTGGAATAAGGAAGGAAAATCCCTACAATCCCGAGATGCTGTTGATAAGTGATGATGATACAGTAATGATGATTAAGATGATCACAATGAAGACAATTATGAGGATGAAAACGATGAGGATGAAGATTTTGCCATTGCTCTGCAGGATTTAGCTCTTTGTCGGCACTGATGTTAAAAGCAAATATGGCTGCTGGTGCCATCTGGTACCTTATGGTATGTTAGGGGATTAGTCACGCTGAACATAAACTGTCTCAGGGAATTTCCTTTGTCATTTCAACATTAACACAGCCTTCCAACTGCGAGTCCTAAGCTATTTCCCATCTGCATGCATTTCCTCTTCAGGAGCACATTTCCAATCTCCCTTCATCCTCAACCTGGCACTTGGAATGTCAGCACTTCTAATGCATAGACTATTTTACTGGATGATACGGATACTGCATGCACACACACACACACACACACACACACACACAGCTGAGTTAACTCTGCTTTTTGCTAATATTTCCTTTGTTCCTCACAATGAAAGAGTTCTATAAAAAAATAACCAACCATCTAGTCTTTCCACACACCACTACTTCATAGAATTCCATGGTTCACGGTACAGATGAAGAAGAGGAATTTCTCTGTGTGTGTGTTTAGGATTATTGTTTTATGAATATCTTCTCCTTCCTGGGATTTCAATTAAGGATGCACAATCCATAGCGATTTGATTCAAAGTCAGTCAAGATTTAATGGATTCCTTTTATTAGCTTCCGACAAATTGCCTTTTTAGAGGGAAGAGCATCTGCATTATTCATTTGTGAAAGAGCAAGCATTTATGAGTACATTTAGTTTGGTTCTAGATGAGCTTAGCCACCAACAGCGGGACTTTGAATGACTCATCACAGAGTAGGATGAAACACTTTCTGCAAGATGAGTCTCATCTGACCCCCTGACCTCTTGTCTTGCTGTCTTGGCTGTGTAGGTGATCCAGCGCAGGGAGGATGGCTCTGTAAACTTCTTCCGACCATGGGAGTCCTATCGTGAGGGATTTGGCAAGATCACCGGTGAACACTGGCTCGGTAAGTGGCTCTGGTGTGTGACTGTGTATATGCGTGTGCGTTTATGTCTCTGCACTGGCGACAGCCAAAGCCGGAGGCAATATGTTTTTTTCTGGTAGTCTGTCTTACAGTCCCATTCCTGTGAGTACGATAAGTCAGGAACGCCTGGAGGAAATGTATTCAAACTTGGCACAAAACGTCCACTCGGACTTGGAAAGATGAACTGAGTGGATTTTGGAAGTCAAAGGTCACCATCCCTTTGACCTCACTTAATACATTTTGACTGGTGGGTGTTATCAAGCACCAATTTGTGCCTCTTTGCAGCAGTTTCGAGTTGAAACATTTTGATTTATGTAAAAGAAAACACAGGTGAATGCAACAGGTGATAGAAACACAGCCGAAATGGCGGTCCTTGGCCTGGAGGCTCAAGACTCTGGCTTGTAACCGGAGGGTGAATCCCAGCACTGAGGTGCACTCAATAACTGTGCCTACTGCTCCTAGCTTGGTGTGTTGACTGCTGTGTGAAGGATGGGTTAAATGCAAAGGGCAGATTCCCTGCTCGCTGTCTCGGCGTGTGTGTGCAACAAAATAATTTTAATCTTAAAGATCTCAGGCATTCTGTATCGATTTCAATGTATATTTGCCTTTAATCACAAGTCACACCTGAATGCACCATGAAGTCCCCATCATCACTCACCGTGCAAATGCAGTGTATACCTTAAAGTTTAGGTTGTGTGAGTGTATTGATAAACAGTGGATAGAAATAGCATTTGCCTATCACAAGAGAAAGTAACTGAGACAATGCACCCGTTAAAACAGAGCGGAGTGTTCTAAAAATAGCACACATAGCGGCAGTTGACAGTCTAAAATGTAAATATGAGTCATGTTTTGCTGCCTGTACAAACACCCTATATTGTTGTTTTTGATCAGTCTATACATGCTTGATTGGCTTTCCATCATTTAGTCACTCAAATAGTCAAATAAACAGAATGTACAAAGAAATACATGAGTCATTAGCTGTTGGCTACCTTGTACTGTGAAGTAAGGACACCGCACGGTAAATAATAAGCACTAATGTGCATGATTACGTTGTATGCTGCACCGTACAGTGGTTGGTCATCCAACCCTGGCAAAGAAAATGCTGTGCTTGCGCTGTTGTAGCTGGTTTTATAACTTTTTGAATGATTGACATTTTCTCATTGCTCCAGCTGCTCATCCTTAAAGTGAAGAGAGAGAGAGCACACAATGGTTTGTTTGAGTTCAGTGGAGCAGACAGCTCTGCAGAGTACGATACAATCTATGGCGGTCGTGTTGTGTGACTTCATGACATTTTTTAAAGTTCTTACTCAACAGAAGGGGAGATGGTGGTCAAATCTTCACGTTTTGTTGAATACTTAATTGACTTTAATTCTGGGTGTCTTCCTTGAAACTGATGCTGGGTTGAAGATGTGTGTAGTCATGTATTAAATGTTGTGTCACCTTTGCAGCAGCATCCATAGTAAAAGTTCTGTCTGCTGTCATGGCTACAAATTACTCTGGTTGGCAGAAGCATACAACTGCAAGGCATTCATTTTAGTTTACATATGTGACCTGCAGGCCAAACTCTGTAAAGTAGCTTTTCAGATTTATAACCACAGCCCATTAGCTGCAGTTAAATCTTGATTAGACTTTATAAAAGCACCTATCAACAACACAATGACAGCCACTATGAGATGAAGTCACAAGTACAGCACTCAAAGCAGAAAGAAGAAAGCAACTCAGTCACAGACTGTGAAATAGCTAGTCATGGCGAGTGATGGAGCAAGATAAAGAGTCACCCAAAGAGAAGCAGACAGAGACATTAGACTTCTTTGGCCCTTTATATCATCAAGAATTCAGTAATAAAAACCCACTTCAGTGACAGCGAAAAAGACAATTGCAGCAAATTAAAAGCTGTGTGTAAAGTGCACTTCATGAGAGGTTTCTGTTCAGCCCCACGATATCACATCACAAGCCAAAAGACTAGCAATTCAATTACAATATTTTTATTTTCACTTGACAAACACAACAACAGTATAATTTAATTTTTTTTAACCTTACAGCTTTTCAAACGGTCGCCTTCTGCTTATACTTTGTATTTTTCACAGTGTGCTTGTCCAAATCCTTTTATTTCTTGCTGGCAGCATGACACATTAGTCCATGCCTCCCCTCAAATTTGACAGGAAAAGAATGCCAACAAAGAATGAATTCAACTGTGAAATTATCAACTTTTCCAAAGCCAAATTCCTCGTCTTCACACCACTTCTTATTAAATGTACCAGAATATTTTTCCAACGGGGGGTACTGTTCATCTCCAGCATGGCCATTCTTGTGCCATTCAGTTAGCTGCTTGGAGCTGTCACATGTTCACATGATACTCCAACATTTTAGTGAAAAAATAAAACTCATGGAGACCTCATTGGGTTTTAAAATAGACATGCAGTGCTTTCCATCACAGACTGGCCTTTGTAGCTTCTTTAATTGGCCTGACATTTGTTCAGGTAGCAGGTGGGTGACACAGCCTGACAGCAAGTTTCTCACATCAGGTGTTAAGTATGAAAATCAACAACCAGAAAAAAACACACATGAGGGTGAATAAAGGACATGTTACTTAAGTAGAAACAACTTGAGCTGAGGAGTGTGATTTTATGACAACATTTAATCGCACAATCTGCTTTTCTCTGTAATTTCTACATACTCTCCACCATTATTACCATGTACTAATGTAGTCGCCTGCAGTGGCGTGTGGTACATTAAGTGCCGCCCTCCTGCAGTTCCAATTGTAAAATACTTATTTTAATGAAAAAAATGTTTTTTTCCTGATTGTTGTGTATGAGTGGTCATTTAAGTTGTGACTCCATTATAAAAAACAATTATTATATGAGTAGTAACTAATGATAAAGCACTGCCTACAGTTCTTGACTGTCTGCCTTAGCCCCTTCTCTCCACCTGATGGTGGTGTAGTATGTCAGGATTTCCCTGGTGGCGCCTGATTGGTTGACACGACAACCTGAAAAACTGGATCTGGGGTGGTCTAGTTTCAAACTGGTCTCCCCTCAAGAACAACGATATCAGGCATTTGTACAGGCAGCAAAATACGACTTGTATTTACATTTTAGGGCGTTCCACAACGCCATCTTGCTGATTGGTAGAAGTGATTGATGGTGATGTGGAGTTCAATTAGCGGTTGTTGAACAAACAGTGGACTGTGAACCCAGGAGAACAGAGTTCATGTCCTGTGTGTATTTTCGGCATTTACGTACATTGTTTTACAGTTTAAACTGTCTTTTATAACACCTAACCGAGACGTTTTTTGCCCTAAACCTAGGTCAGTGGTTTTGTAGCATAAATTCACTGGAACTGCAGCCTTTTTTAAAACCATGAACCATACGTGCAAATGTGAAAATACTTTCTAAATAGTCAGGGCTATTATTGCTTTAAAAAGAAAAGAAAATTACCAAAGTGGAAATGTAACGCCATGACACTGCCATCATGTCACCACAACTATCCACAATCTACATATAGATGAGAACTATAAAGCAAGAATTCAGTAAGGAGACACTTTTAGGTGAGAAACCTTTGTTCTACAAAAATGCTGTTACGAAAGTGTTAACCCAGCTTTGTACTTGAATGTTGCATTTCTGAGCCATTAGCTACCATTCATGTACTCACTGTCCTGATCCGAGAGCCCTCAGGGCTACTCCTGCTGACCACATGCCGTACACACTGTGACTGCACTGTGACTCATGGCTGACGGAAACAGTGAGTAAGTGTGGACAATGTGAAGCTGGTCAGATGCCCACCAGAGATGATTCACTGCATCATAGCTGATCTGAAAACAACTTCTAAGCTTCATAAAACCTGGCATTAAACAAGAAAGTTCATTGCCCATTCAGCATCCATGGGGAAAACATCGGGATACTAAGCTGTTTCATATCCTTATGAGTGCATTACTGATCACCAAATCTGGTCTGCTTACACAAACAAAAACACCAGTCCCAACAGTCCCAAAAGTGTTAAGCATTTGCAGAAATGTTGTTTCCTGAGGAAATTTGGATTGAGCAGCAGTGTTAATGAGCTATCACCACGTCTGTGTGTGTCTTTTAAAACCTCTCATCACAGTTTGCACTAGATAAAACTGGTGGAGGAAGTGGAGCTTGAAAAAGTCTATTTTTGTAAAAACACATGCTTGGTCTTGGTCAAGGTTATGGACGTGCCATACCACAGCTGAAATACTCACCCATCAGCACTCTTGATTAAAGCACATTTCCACACACAGACACGGGCACTTTAGAATCAGTAATATGAACAGTAATATGGTGCTGTGAGGAGTCAGTTTGCAGGAGTGCTAAATACAGCCCATCACATGATGTACTTTGTTATTTTGTGGACGAAAGCCAAAGTGGAAGGCTTTATGCTACAAAGTTGTCCGTTCATCTCGTTCTGGTCAACGGGATATCTCAAGAATTCCTGGAGGGAATTTCTTCAAATGTGGCACAAATGTCCACTTGGACTCAAAGATGAACTTATTAGGTTTTGGAAATCAAACGTCAAGGAGACTGTGACTTCACAAAACAAGTTTTTGGCCTTAACTCAAAGTTTCACATACATTTCTGAACAGGTGTCATTGTAACAATAGAACAATGACATTATATATAAAACTAAGCATTTAGGCATTGTAAGTGATAGTTAAATTTCTTACTTAGTATCTTGACATATATGTACATATATAAACACACACTATAATTAATAATTAAATCGGTTTAACCTGTTATTCAATGCCATAACTGCAACCATTTTTTGAGAATTCATTAGTATCCTATTTGGAACACGGTCTATGTTCTGCATGGACTAATTTGCGCCACCTACAGGTGAAAGCAAAGTAACATATGCTGCAAATGTAACACTTGTGCCACCTACAGGCAAAGAGTGGTACTGCAGCCGCTGTTTTATCAGTTTATTTGGAATTCTACTTATATTTTATGCTTGAAATATTATTGAGTTCAAATGAAATAATGAATAGACCCGAACGTTAAACCAGAAGCTATATCAAACACCTCACACATTAGAGTAAGTAATTAATAATTTACAATATCTAAATAGGATGGACTGCAGGTCAGAAGGAACATTTACGACCCTGTAATGGTATAATGTGAGCGGCGTCTGCATTAGTTTAGGCTTCTTCCCACCTTGTGTCCTTGCTAGACATAGAAATGCTTGTATATACTGTATAGCACTTGCAGAGGTTATGCGAATTAATGGAGATCTAGGTCTCTTTGCTGACCGGAGGCCATTACAGAGTGCAGCCCATAATAAAAAACGTGGTTAGAGTGCCAGCTAGATCTCCCTATGGTACGCTGGAGGAACATGGTGGGAATATGGAAAGCTCAGGATTTAGCAGACTGAATTTCAATGAGCCAGCAGGCTACTTTGAACCTTTCACAGTACCCTTGCTCATTCAGAGTGTGCTGTTGTCTCGTCACCCCCATCATCGATTACCCTCAGGGCAAAAATGAAAAATGGATCCGTGCTTGCCTGCAGCCTATAGAAAGAAATTCATTGCAGTTACCTCCGCCAGACAAATATTGCTCACTAATGCCACCCGCCACTTCAGAAGATCTGTACATTTCTCATTATCTTAATAAGCTGCTAGATTCATTTAGGTTTTTCTCCCCATGTATTGAATATCTAATAATATGGTGGTAACTGCAATAATAGTCATCTGAAGAAGAGTCAAAGTGAGAAAATGAAGAGTAAGAGAGCCAGTCAGACTGAACAAATCATACATTCTGCGATTCTTTTTAAAGTGGCCTTCACTACATTCACTAGTTCCTGGGTGATGTATGTGCAGGATGACACAATCACACTCGAGAACATTATAGCACGTTTGGTAGTACACACACGAGGCGAATGATCTAAACTCAATTTAGCACCTTTTTTCTGGGAAAATCAAATCGAATATCTGTTCATTTGGTAGTTTGGCAGCTTCTAGGTGTGGAATAATTGATCTAATCTTCCCCACTTGGAAAAGGATTCATTCTACATAATTTATGACAAAACTGCTGTGGTAGTGTATTACTTATTACTGCTTCCCAAGTCCTGATTTTATGCCTCTTCTCCCCTTCATCCTTGATTCTGCGGCTCATGACCTGAAAATCGATCTCAGCGATCCGTCATGAAGGACTTCCCAAATCCTCAAATGCATATTAAGGATCACAGAGTCATAAGTGAGGATACACCAGTGTGTTCTTTGTAGAAGTGTTCTTTGTAACGACTGAAAAGTAACTAAAGCTGGCAGCTAAAAGTAGTGGATTTGCCTCAAAATATAGTGGGGTAGAAGTATAAAGTCACATAAAATACTCAAGTAAAGTACAAGTACCTCAATATTGTACAGAAGTACATTACATGAGTAAATGTACTTAGTTACATTCAGCCACTGCTGGTAATACATATTAACATATTTTTTGTTTCATTCAGACATGGAGTAGAGCTATTGTTTGATATGGACAGTCAGCTCTGAAAAAAGAAACAACAAAACAAACATCTGGATTTATGAATATAAAATTTAGTCAAAATAATTAAATCAAATTAATCAAATAGGTGTGAAAAGAGACACCCATGATGTCTAACAGAGCTGTCACACAGAGCTAAAGCATTTTCCACTCTGCACTAATGAGCTGTATGTCATGTTGTCATAGTAGTCAAGAGGGAAAATAATAATTTGTCTACTTTGTATAAACCATGTGTCACTCAACCATATATACCCAATATATTTGTCTCTTTATTTCAAAAATACTTTTCACAGAAACAATTGTAGTGCTTCACACATTACACATTATGCCCAGTTGTCAGTTGAATGAAAAATAAATATATAAGTTGTCATGAACACTGTTCTGCCCATCTGACAGATAATAAAATACAGCGGTAGGCTACAACAAAACAATGGACAGCTGATGCGGCTGTGCTCCACATTATATTTAATTGACGTTTCTTTAAAATGAATGTCTCCTTTTGTTAAATGCCTGCTGCTGATGCATGAGAGGAGGAGAGGAATCACAGATGCACACAGTGGGATTTGGGAGGCAGCTTTGACACCCTGAAATCTTAATGATAGTGGTTTAGTTTTTTAGTCAATAATGACTTTGTGTGCATCTTAAAGGTATACTATGCAAGATTTTCCTTGAAAAAACAAAAAAGTATGTCATCTCTATCATCACTTAGTAGAAGTGTGTGGTTATGTCTGTATCTGCTGAGCCCCTGCACTTTGCCTGGATTTTCTCTTTTCTTCTCATTTGGCTATATTAAGGGTGTTGCTGGGCGTCAACCTTTGGGTGCAAAGCTACAGAAAAGCTTTCACTTTTGTTGACCCAGGAGGAACTTTAAATGTTTTATTTGTCCACAGTTAGCTCCTGCAAAGTAAGTCTTTAATATACTGGTATTAAGAGTCTCTGATTTGCGAGGAACAAACGGCATACTTTCACCCAGGAGAACGAGGTTCGCGTCCAATGTGCACTGCCGGCATTTCTGTACATTTATTTACTTTTTAAACTGTCTTTTATAACGCCTAACCAGCTAACCTTGGTCAGTGGTTTTGTAGCATAAATTCACAGAAGCTGCAGCCTTTTTCCAACCACAAACTGTACATGTATGTATTGTGAAGTGTGTGCTATTCTTAGAATGCGCTGCTGTACCATGAGCTGCGATATGTACATATGTGGTACTCACAAACAACCTATTCTGTCATTTAGATTGGAGAGTATTCCATCTCAGTCTGCACTTAGATTTTCTCTTTTCTTACTGTTGTGTTCACGGTGTTCCTGGGCGTCACCGTTTAGACACAAAGCTACAAAAAAAAGCAGACAATTGGCATATAAAGTGAGGCCAAACACAAAGCAGACAAACATCCAACATGAGTTTGTGTGTTGCCAGGTAGAAACTTTAAATGTTGTGTTTATAAACAGTAGGCTACAATTCCTGCATAGTGTGCCTTTAATGCATAAAGACTTTGATTTGGCACCTGTTTTTCATGTTCTTTAAATTGAAAAACAGCAAGCATCTGCAGTTATTTGAATACAGTTTATGTCAAGCAAGCAGAGAAAGAAGCAAAGAGAATTGGGGTCCTATGGCTTCGGTTTGATTTGTGCATGATGTGTGTATAACCGTAAAAACTAACATATTGCTGAATAATCTCTCCCAGAGGAGCATGTATAAAGAGCATAAAACTGGGTCAAGGCAATTCCATTGTTGCCATCAAATCTATTAGACACCTGGTCTCTGAGGCTGATGTAGACTTGTCTACCTGTAATGTAGGTCCTGAAACAGTTTAATGCTGTCCCAAAGAGACTAACCTAGTTTTCCAGACGGCCTATTACAATAACATATCTTGTTCTGTAAGTGTTGAAAGGAGCACTTAAATCCAGAAGAAAAGTATCGACAAATGGTCTTTTGTCACATTCATGGCCTCTCTCCTGGCTTCACATCTGTAAACTGCAGCTATAATTTATACTCATGTAAACAGAATATTATAGCAAACACACAAAGCTGTCACTTTGGCGAATGTGTATTGTAGTTTTACGGAATATCACTCTAACGTTGACACAGCCAATTTCCTGTGACATTTTGTTGTATTCTTTTCCGTGAAACCTATCACCAGGAGAGTGGCTTTCAGAAAGAAATGTTTCCAAAGTGTTTTGAAGACTATTTGTCAGAAAGTGTACTTGTTAGTTTAGCTGCCATTTTTGCACTATCGGGTGTATGGAGGTGTAATTGTAGGAGAAGAAGCGCTTTTGAAATTACAGAAACATTATTCCAACATCCAACTGATTGATTTGAGGCAAGACTCTACAGGCAAACGCTTCATTTTGAGATTTTTTTCAGACTACTGGAAAGAAAACATCCAAAATACACAATTAGGTTTTATTGTACTACAATTTGTCCATTTGCGATTGTAGATTTATTATAAATTTACCAAAGGTTGGTATCAGATAATGCCTCCTTTGTATATTCAAACAAACTAAAAGATCTGCAACTTGTGATACACTTATCATTTAAAGACTTGGCTGATAATGTAAAAGATTATTTATATAATGTATAATAATGTATAACAATGTTAAATATTATTCCCCTTGCAAGGAAGTTATGTTTTGCCTCAAAATGTCCTGCATGGATTTGAATGAAATTTTAGGACAGCGTGTGTATTGGGACAAGCAACATGTGATTAGATTTTGGTGTTGATCAGTAATCCAGAACACCAGCTGGAATTTATATTGCAAATTTATATTATTGAGTCAGTGACTATATTGCCTTCACTAACTGCCGCCATCTAGTGGATTAAATATTTCAATGCCAGTGTGTCCCAAAATACATGTTGTGAAAAAAAAAAATCTTCAAGTGTGCAGTTTGGTATTGTGTAACTGACCCTATTGCCTTGGCGGAGGTCTAGACTTTCTGAGTGCTTTTCTAGTTTAATAAAGGTTTATATTAAAAGTAGCTCTTTTTGCAGAGTGGTGAAAAAAGTATAAAAAAGTATTTTTCATTCCAGTTAAAAAATGGCCAACAGATCAGTTATCAATTAATTTTCCCCCTTTGATCAGTATTGCATTGGTTCTCATAAGTCCTGTATCAGTCAGACTCTAATTTATAAAATGTGTACCTTATTCACCTAGTGCCTCCCCTTCAATTTAAGTCAGTATTATCTCTTATTAGCTCTTTATATAATATACTGAATCTAACATCTGTTTTGGTTTACCTTTTCCATACAAAGAAAAACAGAAGCACTTGACATTCTCAAGTAGTGCTCAATTTTATTAATCAGCGGAGCATTAGTAGCGTAATCAATACCTCTAAATGGGATTCTAGTTGTTTGCTAGCTCTGAGTAATAGGAATTAATATTAATTTGTTGTCATACCAATTGCTGGATTGGATTTCTGTCAGCCGTGAATTTATTTACAATAGGAGAAAACATTACTCCCTCCCTTCTCATCCAGTGTTTTACATCTTTTTCATACTGCCATGAACTATGTTTTCTGTAATCAATATACAAGTACAAGAATCATGTAAAAAAGAGAACCCCAAACTTAGAGGTGAAGTCTATTCTCTCTTTCTTTCTTAAAGTGAAATGGACAACAAACACTGCACTCTGATTTTTGAAGCAGTTATGGTTTGGGGGGACTGTTGATCCCTTATTATCATTTTGACACTGTATTTTTCACACACAGCAAGTTTTGTGGATGTTCCAGTTTGAAGAGCAGCAGTCTTCTGAATAACAGGGGAACCATGCCAGTACTGCTAAAGCTCCAAGCGTGGGGGTTTTCAGAGTCTGCTCACGAGTGTACGCCTGATGAATCTTTGCTCTCTGGGCAATAAGACAGACAAACTGTTACTCCTCAACAAAACCAGCAAGGATTGCTCACTCTCTGCTGTACTTTGAGTCACGTAAACCTGGCGAGGTGAATCCAGCCAGGACATTGCATTATATCTGCCTGGTTTTCTGCTCTGAAGACTGGACCACGTATCAGAGCCGGTGTATCAAAGAAATTAGGGGAGACAGAATCTGCTTTAATATCAGTGAAGGTTGGTGTATTGATGTCACGGCGTTAAAGAAAATCTGTTGGCCTCACCTTCAAGCTCCTTTCATTAACGGTAAGCCGTTTCATTCACCGCAGGAGTTTTCCTCCTTTATTCTGGCCAGTGTTTACATCCCGCCTCAAGCCTGTGTGAGCGAGGCGCTGCAACGCTTGGCTAACCAGATAACCAGTACGGAGCAAGAACACCCAGACTCTCTTCTCATTATTCTGGGGGATTTTGAGCAAACCTCAGCCATGAACTGCACAAATACAGATAGTATATTAAGTGTCCCACCGGGGCCAGAAACATACTGTCACACAGTATTAAAGGGATGTTCGCTATTCTGCCTCCCTCACAGCTCTCGGACCCTCTGATCCCTCGTCTTCTGCTAACTTTCAAAAACTCAAATCCAGAAAGCCTTTGGTAAACATTGAGGGAAGATGAGCCAATGATCTGATTGAGCTACTGTGACACTGTGAGGTGTGAGTGCAGATGGCACTGACATGTGTTCCGACCAAGTCTTGTTTAGAAACAGATTTGCAGCCAAGTCGGGCAGCTTCATCGGGCCAACGATAAGGTCCACAGCAGTGAAAAAGAAATTAGAGCAACACTGAAAAGCTCACACATCTTCGCAGCCTCAAATAACTCAATACAGAACCTTCAATTCTAAATGATTTCCCATCACCCAGCACTCCTGCCTTTTAACCTGCATGCTGCATCAGTGCCATGTGCCTCTTTCAGAGACAAAAGACGAGGAAAGCCCCAGGCCCAGATGGCGTCTGACACTTCTGTCTGAAGGCCTGTGGTGACCAACTGGCTCCTGTCTTCACACAGATCTTAAGCAGATCACTCAACTTGTGTCTCCCAGTTCAAATGCTTGATAACCATACTGTTCCCCTGCAAAGCTTGCAGGACATGAACAGTGACTACAGGCATGTTTCCTGCACATCTGTGGTCACAAAGTTCTTTGAAGAACTAGCGCCAGCCCACATAAAGCACATCACAGGCCTCCTGCTGGATCCCCCGCAGTTTGCCTACCGGGCTAACACGTTGGTTAATGAAGCAGTCATTATAGCACTGCATGCTATCCTGAAACAACTTAAATGGAGAGTTGCTGTATGCAAGGATACTCATTCTTCTCCTGGAACTCCTCTGGCAAAAATGTAACTCACATACAGCAGCCTGATGTAAAAACAACTTAAAAAGTTACTTTTCATGTCACATAGTTTGGCATGGGAACCTTTTGGGAAACATTCACCTTCCTCCTTGCACGGATGCTGTCATTACTTATACCACATCACTTCCTCCTTCATTCGTGTAGGAACTACAATGGCCACCAGAGGTCAACACCTAACAATAAACATGCATATACCAGCCCTTTTACCAGGCTGACAACAGCCTACTGAACCAACGAGAAGGTGGACATACTAACCCATATCTATGAGGCTCTGTCTGCTGATACAGCCCTATCAATCAAAACTGCTGCATAACTTCCTGTATGATATACAGTGATATGAGCGTAGACTATACCAGTTAATCATCAGCATCCTAAAAGACAGGAAGTGCCAGGAGAAGCTTGGGAAACTTGCATCCAGTTCTGGCATTCCCCAGAGATGTTTTGTGTGTGTTTTCTCCCTACTGCTACTTTCCCTCTCCACAAATGACTGTACCTCTGGGGACACCGGTGTTATTTGAGACACAGCTCCCCGTACCACCTCCCTCGACAAATTGTCAGGTTAAGTTTTGCAAAAAGGCCCATAAAAGGGTGTTCCTCCTGTGCCATGGTTGGAAGTTGCTACAGTTATACACACCTAGGTTGTGTTGTGTTGGGTGTGTGCTTTGCTTTGGCCAGAAAACAGGAACAGAGCTGGTAACAACAGATGGCCCAAACTGATGAAAAGATCACTGGCACCAACCTGCCTCCCCTCCAAGATTTATACACCACCTGAGTCAGCAAACATGTTTTGCAGAGCTCTTTAACCCTTGCCTGGAAATATTCAACTCCACCCTTCTGGCTGGTTTTGTGATGCTAATCACTGTCTCCTACAAACCTGTATTCCGGGGAAAATGTGTCTGCTCGAGGGAAAACAGGACACGTGTAGCCCTCATGGATTGTTTTAATCTAAAACAAAAATGCTAATACAGTTACTCAGCTGTTTAATAAGCCAGCTGTAGAAGACGTGAACTGAAAATAAGCCTAATTAAATTTCTTTAAAAAAAACAACTTCAGCCTGAGGCAGTGGGGAATAAAAGTGGATAAAAATGTTATGGATCGTGTCCTTGTTTCTGTGACAGTTTGTCATTTCCCATAGCAAGAGATGCAAACCAGATGCTGTAACGACAGACTTCAGAGCAGCAGTGGTGTTTCATATTTGAGTTGGACTTGATGTCTAAAAAAATGTTTGTACCCAACTGAAAACTAGTGCACAAACAGAGAGAGGGGAGAGCGAGTAGGTACACAACAGGGGAACGAAACCAAAAATGTAACTTTCTTTGGTGCATATCTGAAGGTGCTCATATTTCATGTATGGACCTCCGTCCCATGCTCCTCCTGTGATAATGACGACTGTGTAATTGAATATACTTGTGATTCTGGAGCAGCCCTTGACTTCCAATCAGTGTGCACCAAAACAGGCAGGCACAGAAACATGTTTTTACAGTCATGAACAGATAACTCAGTCACGTGATGTCTCAAACATAGCAGTGCAGTGCCATCTACCCTGTACATGACATTCAACTTGCTGTGCAGCTGTAAGCCAATGTTGAGTCTACAGCGGCATACAATACACAGCACTGACATATTGATTACACATTATTATTTATTTAAACCCCTTTGTACTTCCTGTATATTCAGTTTCAGTGAGATTAGAACCATGTATTTACAGTGTACTTGACCTGTATACAAGACATGTTTGGCTGTTTTTTTTCTCTATGCAAACCTGGAAACCAGTTGAATCTGCCGTGAACCCAAACTTGGATCAAACACATCAGTCAGTGCTGATCAAATACAAAATGTTGTCACAAACACATTTTAGCATTCTGTTTGATGAATTCATTGAGTTTGTGACCCAGCCTCCTTTTTTTCCAAGCACTGCCACATCTCGCATGTGCCACTCGGCGCTATGTTGTGCTGCTCTGATTGGTTGAGGGACACTTAGGTTGCTTTAACATATAAAGTCTGGTGGACTTGGTGCAATTCAGTGGTGAAGTTTCAACACTGTTGCATTTTTCGTTTGGTTTGCTTTCACACTGTGCTTTATCAAGCATGCAAAGCATTGTTAACAGATGTCACGCTGTTGGACTACTGGACAGAATATGTGAGGGAAAGAGCTGCCGCTTTTTCAAAGCAAGACGCAGACTTTAATGTATTGTTGGCAGTTTACTCACTTTTATGATCTGTTGTGCGATTGATCCATTAGCCACCAGAATGTGCTGTGTTTTGGGTTACTTCCTTTGGTTTGGACTGCGTTCTCACCTGCAGAGAACCAAACTCTGGTGCACTTGGAAGCGGACCAAGATCCCCATTTTTTTTAACAGAAAACAGACCCTTAGAGGTTCTAGACTAATATGCCTTTGTGCATTAGTCTGCCAATACCAGGTTTGTGCTGTATAGCTGTATATATGTGTGTCTGTCTTAGAGGTGTCACAATTCAATTCTTAATAGAAAATCAATCAAAATTAGCTTTCAGTTTCAATTATTGAAAACCAAAAGACGATTAGCAATTGGCAAAATTTGGCCATATGGCCTTAGTTTATATCCTTTAAAACATGGCATTCATATTATTACCATGAAGCTTATCTTTTAAAGAACTTGGAAATGGGAATGTTGATTGTCAGGCCATAAAACCAATGATCTGTTCCACATTATGAATCAAGGATTAAACTCTAAAAGTGGGAGAGTATTCACTGAAGAAAAATATTTGAATCCATAAATTATTGTTTGCCACTGTATTATGCACTTGGGGAAGCACTGACATCCTGAGACAAAACTCCTTTTATCTCCAAGCATGAGAGGATGCTCGACCGATAAACTTTGTTCCGGTTCTTTCTTCTTTTGGTCATTACCACGCTGATTTGATAAAGGAAAAGTGATCGCCCAATAGGCAAAACAACCGGCATTATGTCTTTTTATTACATTTTAGGGCCACAAAATAACCCACAACAGAGTTCGCTTCAAGTATTTAGTGATTCTCTTTTAACTGGGGATGCTCAGAGCATGTCATATCATCATATTTTTAGTGATGGTCCCCAGCAGTACGAAAAGGGGAACAATGTAATAGGACCCATGTGTCTTGACTGCTGTGCCTGGAAGTTGTCCTCTATCTGACGAATGCCTCGTTGTGATCTAACGTTACTCGGCTGACTGCCTCATTAAAGATACACTTACAGCTGCCACAGAGAAGAAATAAAAAAGCAAAGCCATATTTTCCTCCTCTTCAGTCTTTTCTCCTGCCTGTCACCAAAATGGCAGAAAATTCTGCAGAAAATTGCAGTGTTAACCACTTTACATACTGCTCACCTTTAACGAGTGGGTCATACATGAGTGCTATAATCGAGCTCTTAGTCCGACCTGAGTATTGTAAGCTCATGTGATTATAGGGAGGTGAGCCACAAAAGAATGCGACATTTGCATGTTTTGTGTGTGTTTGTTCCAAAGTGAGGGTGCAGATGGGAGCCAGGCGGAGGGATGACTATAATTTGGAGATGGGCGTTTGATGGGCTTGGCTGTGTGTGTCGCTCCAAAGTGAAAGAGGGCTACTTCACACAGAAAGGGCAGCCGGGAAAAGAATGAAGAGAGAAAACAGTCAGGAAAATGTTTAAGTAATAAAAAACTGTATCCACCTTCTTACTTTGTAACAATGATAGGAGAGACGCTTTAAAATGCAAACACACCCACGCCCATCTGCACTCGCACACAAACACACATGGTAAACCAGTAGGTATGCTGTTTATTTGCCAAAACTGCCTTTTGTCTTTTCTTTTGTCCCTTTATCTAGCTCTAACTCTTTTTGTGGAAGGAATTTTACCCATGTTTTTTCAGATCAATGCGAAACAGCACAGAGTCTATGGCAATTAACTCCCAGCCTGTAGAACTACTCAGAGCTGAGAGAAGCAGAAGAGCCATACACTGCAGGGGAGCCCATTCATCTTCAGTCTGTAGAGAACATACAGTCCGTACACGCACATGCACACAAGGACAGGCATACAATGGGAGTGAAGGAATAAATGTGATGAAAAATAGGGATGAAATGCTTAAAGATAGCATTTATTTATGTCTGTCATATAATGTTTTCTGTGCGGATGTGACACGTAAACATCCGCGGATTATTCTTTTAAATAGCTGGTGTCATGAGGGATGAAGAAGAGCCTAGTGTTGCTGAAGGTAAAAAGGAATATAATGATGCATCTGCCGTTGTTAGAAAGTTCACCAGTGTCAAGGTGGATGATCCTTGTTTGACTTCCACCACACTGCATGGTGCACACCCACATTCTCTCTTATGAAGGGCTCTTAAGGGTATACACCACTTAAACAGAACAAGGCATTTATAGACTCACCAGCAGCTTCTAAGAACAGCCAAACCACCTTCGGATTCACACGTTTCAAACGTAGCACTGCAGCCATATTGTGCTCCACATGTTTACCTTATGCAACTATTTCTCTGTTATTTTTTTTTATCATTTCGTTCCTCCTAATCTTTTTCTTTCCCAGGGACCCGTGCATAAACACATCCTTACACACATTTATCCTCCACAGCTTGCCTCCGCCACAATGCAGCATCCTGAGGCTTGTATTTGTATTCTTGTCACGCAGCGGAAAATCTAAAGAGGACTGTATCTACAAAAGAGAGCACAAATCAAAGAACATCACAATTCCTGTGAGGATGACGGCCCATTTTGCCTTTCTTTGTGTGTGTTTTTTCTTTTCTTTTTTCAATTATTCTGTCCATGGACTCTCAGTGTTGTGCAATTGAAAGAAGCTGGTGAAGGTCGGCATGGGCAGGAAATGAAGGGCCAAGGGTTTGAATAAACATTCAATCACACTCATGGGGGCAATTCATAAACCTCGCCCTCATCTGCACCTTTACTCTTCATCGCCCTGAAGTTCAAGATGGAATTGCGTCACCGCGGAGATGTCAGTGGTAGACGGCTGCACTGATTGCTCTGAAAGCTGTTTCCAGAGATAGAGGAGTAAAAAGGAACGCATGAAACAATCGTGGTGGACATGCCTTGACCCTGTCAATGGTTTATCTGTGAAAATCTGCCAAACACTACAATCATGTGTTGCTGTGTCTTCTCTCAGCTTGGCAGCAGTACTACTGACAGCAGCAAGGTCAAAGGTCGCTGCCTCTCAGCACTCGCAGGTTAGTGAAGAGAGGGGGATGGAGTGCTGATCGATTGTTCCCTGGGAGATTTATTACTCCAGTCTTTAATAGATAGGTGATGCTTCTGCCTCATTTAAAGGCCGCTTCACAGCTTGCCAGCGTCCGTGCCCGTACGGTTTGTGAAAATGCATTATATATGGAGACATTAAGGGAGTCAGACAGTCAGGACAGGTGAGAAAGTGGGAGAGATGATGGGTGCAGAAAAATTGGTGAGGTTGCTGGAAAAGGAAATAGATGAGCAACTTTAGCGAGGATTTGTTAGCAATTAGGCTGGCAAACCATAGAGCAGTGGAAAACAGTGGATTGTTAGGAAGGAAGAGAAGCAAAAATATGGTAATCAGAATATATTTAATTTTTTTATTCATAACATGCCCATAAAGCTACTAAACTACTTTAAATGTGTTTCAGTTAATACAAATGCATATATTTGCATATACACTTTATAATAGCCATCATTAATTAACTGTAAATTGAAGCTATTAACAAAGAATGAAATAAAAAAGTATTCGAAATTTTGCTTTTAAAAATAACATGCTGTTATTTTAATTACAATGTTAATAATAAAAAAATTATTCAATTTTATTGTTACCAGTAGAAGTAGTACCGAATGGGAATTGATTTTTTTTATAATTATTAAAAAATTAAATATTTTTTTACTCAATTATCCATTTACCATTTAACACTAATTGTTACAATATTAATAATAATTATAATAATAATGATATATGATATGAATGATATATTCATATATATATATATAGTCAAAACATACAATTGATGGATAGAAAAGAAGTTGAAAACAATATAAACAAACTAGCTGGATGCACCTATATTTCCTGCCAGGCCTGTTGTATAAGATGCACATGCACCATGCTTAAGTATGCAGCAGCTTCTATGCATGCACAGCCACAATCTGCATAAGAGGCTGATTTGAAGCTGCTGTGGAGTCAATAAAGGCTGCTACCTTGCAGGAAGGTCACAGCTCAGAGAAACTCTCCACGAGGCTCTACACAGTCTCCTCCTGAACTCTCTCCGTTCCCGTTAGAGGGAATAAATAGCCTCATTATTCTCCAGGTACTCACCATCCATCCCATCGTGTCGCTCCCATTGCTTCTCCTCCGATCACGTTGCTATCAAAACTCTTCATTCTGTCTGCTTCTCACAATAGTCCCCCATAACCGTATTGTAAGAATTATTGGACATTTCGAAATGATCCTCGCAGTAAAATTTGCAGTCCGTCTTTCATACAATTTGGAGCCGGTCCTTATGGCGCTCTGTTCTGCCTGAGGAAGCAAATATTAAATCAAAATATCCAATCCTAAAGTCTGTGAGGTGTTTACAGCAGCTAACATTAGATCCCCCATGACTCCAAGCTGTCAGTTTACACTTCCTACGACATGTCAGCGCACTCTTTCAACACACTGATGTGGTGGTTCATTGGTACTCCTTTTACGCCTCATTAACGACTCATTTTATTTCAAGTCACCGCTTTATCCACAAAGCACTGATAGAATGACTCTTGATGTATGCAATACTGTCTTAAACCATAAGCCAGCTCCATCTGTTAGTGTGATTTCTATAAATAGGTTGTTAAGACGCTGTAGAGCAACAAATGTTTATTCTACCATCATAGCGGTTTGAGCCCTTTGAAAGTCTTTAATGTTAATAAGAAAATGGAATATATATTCATAAGAGCAACTGTTCTTCAGCCAGTTTTGGCTTTTTAATGTTTCTATTTTGCAAAAGTTGTTAATCCTCTGTGACCTGTATTCAATTTAAAACCATACAAAGACAAAATATTCAACTCTGTAGCACCTGCAGGTAACAGTAGGGGTACACCAAAGAACTTT
>CAFUXE010001009.1:245250-276404 GCA_903364295.1 Serranus cabrilla | reverse complement strand
ATGTGTGCATATGCATTAGATTGATTCTATATAAATAGTGTTGATCAAAGTACAGGCACCAGCTACAGGGTGCAAATCAAAACATCTGAGGGCCAGTGATTGAGACGGGGTTTGAAGGCAGCTGTCAGGAAGTGAAAGAATATGCGATATGATACCGTATCCTGCATGACAAAGGGAAA
This sequence comes from Serranus cabrilla, assembly GCA_903364295.1. NCBI lineage: Eukaryota > Metazoa > Chordata > Actinopteri > Perciformes > Serranidae > Serranus > Serranus cabrilla. The sequence continues at coordinate 276,225 of CAFUXE010001009.1, read as the reverse complement.
TATAAACTACAATATCTCCCAGGACTTGAATCCCCTGCAATCTATTATTTAGAGCACATGTAAGTGTTTTCAGTTAAAGCTCCTCCAATACTGCATTCATATCCAATCAATTATTTAGCAGCGTGATTCCTCCTCAGTCAGTCCGACACACTGATGCCGGCTGTCCAGGGAGCCAGTCAGCCAGCCAGCTGAGGTCTTGCCAATCAGCCCTGATGCTGACACAATGATGCCTCAGCCTCCAGCTCTGCCTCCGCTTCCTTCAGGAGGGGTATGCTGCCTCTGATTGGTGTGGCCGTACCCCGGCAGACACTCCATCTGCACTAGATTGCACTGCTGGAGTGGAGATAGCTGCAATTTGCAGCAATTCTGCCAGTAATTTCGATATGTATGAGGACCAGAGCAATTCGTAGCCCTCTCCACAAGGCCCGGGTACTTTATTTGATGCCTCTCATCACCAGCAGGTATATTCCTACACCTCTCTACTTGTGCCGGCACCAAAGTCTAGTCTGGCTCACGCTAGAGAAAAGGCCCTTTAAAAAGGGGAAGGGTTTTTTTATTTTCCTGAAGATGTAAAAATTTATGGGCAGAATCTTCTCATAAAAGAATGTTGAACGAGCACAGATGGGGTGATTGAAAATTTGATTGAGGAATGATTGAGCGGATCTCCTAACGACAGCGGCAGGAAAGCCAAAGCTTCTCGCCCCGCATAGAATTCCCTTTCTGTTTTGTTTCACGCAATAATTCATTTCATCATTCGTCCGGGTTTTCTTAAGGGCCTTCAATTAAAACACTTTTTCAGTACTTTGTCACCGTGCCGGGTCAGACGTTAGACAACAGAACAACATGCATTAACAATTCATCCTTTCTAACACTCTCGTCTCCTCGGTGCTAAGATAAGTGCAGATTTCTGCAGGATGGCATCCCTGTTGTGGGCTCCTGCATTGTGAATTAGACTCTAAATAAATGGTGAGGCGAGGCGAAAGCATGTTTCTCTCATTCAGCTTACTTCAGTGTTTTTTTAATGCTGTTTGCAAAGGTTACTATCTCTATGGGCACGCTAAAAAAACAAGTTATTTTCCAGAAATCTACCATATTTTTATAGGGTTTTTCTTCTTTATTTCTACATTGAGAACAAATGCAATAAAAAGGGAAATACTTTTATTTTGATACAAATATCAACCATAAAATGGAAGTTGAAATATGTAAATGAATATAACAGGAGAATATATATATATATATAACAAAATTATTAAATTGCTTAATGGTCTTGAATGTTAATTTAAATTGAATTATGTGTAAGAAAAAATAAAAATAACTAAAATATACATCATATTGCTAAATGTAAAATTAAGTCAACTTTCTCTTTTCTTAAGGTAAAACTTGAAATTTAATGTAAAAAAATAAAGTGGTAAAAGAGGTAAAAAAAATTAAAAAATTGCATATTGGTCTTGAATGTTAAAAACAGTAAATTATATGTACAAATAAAAAATATATACACATATTTATTATGTAAAAAAAAAGTAAAAAGAAATTATACACATATTTAATGTATATTATCAGTATGTTCAAATAAATGATCTGAGAAATACTTATGGTCGTTTACTGTTATTTGACAGTGTTTGGCAACTTTTTCTTCGTTTTTTTTACAGTGCAGCTTTTAATGAGCATCCCCTACTCATTGAACTCTTGAGCTCAGTCTTGGGAACATTTGCGTACCCTGCTGTAGCCCATGCTGTTACTGACTATTTTTTCTTCAATTTAAATCATGCAATTCTGTTTCAGGCTCATTTTATTGCATCAGTCGGGGAATTCGCGGATGTTTTCTGTAGTCTAAATGGTCAGAAAAGGCCTTTTTGTTGATCATATTAATATTTGAAGCAGAGTGTCATGACTTTTTAGAAAAAAATCATAGAATTCCAATGACGCCTGGTGCTTAATTAGCGCTGAACTCTTAGCAACCTCATTACAGGCAAACAGCGCTGAAGGGTCTGAAGATGTGCATCCCCTTGGACACTCTCTCTCTCTCTCTCAAGCCGCTCATTACTTTGACCCTGGAATAGGAGGAGTGGCTTAAGCATCACAGTGTCCTTGCCCGGCTTTAATGGTGTCATGTGCCAGTGATCAAAGTCTTCATGTCGTTTGTATGTTCTTCTCCATGCTCATCATGCTCCATGTGGACTCTCTCCTCCTCCCTTTGCTTCTCCTCTCACATACTCTCTCTGCTCAGTTAGATTTGCTGCTCAGCAATCCTTTTAATGCATTTCACATTTTACCATCCACCCCGCCAAGGACTCAACCCATCAGGGCAGATTAAGAACTGTAGAGTAGAGGTTTAAACCTGTTCTCTGGATTCTCAGCATCAAATTTTATTCAGTTTATTCTGTTTCGGTTCTATTGCTGTGAGTCTGGGGTCCATGTATACTTACGTCTAATACCTGCGAGAATCTAAGTGCTCTGTGTTTGAATCAATGCAAAAAGGGCAAATAGGATAGAAAATAGGATTTTTTTTTTTATTTTTGGCAAGTCAATAAGTGTCAACCATTAGGTGTAGCTAAATGGGACATCAGCATGATAACAAGCTCACAATGACAATGTCAATTAGAGCCTGACTGACCTATCAGCATCAGCCAGTAATGACCTATCATAGGGAAATCACTATTTATTGGCACCTGTGTGTATGTTGTCCAATACACGCCAATATAAACTTTTAAAGGAAGCAATGCTTGGGCAGATTTAGAAACGGTAATACCTGTTTTATTTTGTATTATTATTCAAATGTACAGCAAATGGCTGATACTGAACATCCCATATTGGTGTTTATTTAGCTATTTTTCAAATTTCCATTTTTTTTTTTTCATTCTATTTTATTTTTTATTTAAGTGGGCACCAATTGAATGACGCTGTAAATCCCATACTGATGTTTATTTAACTTTTTTTTATGATTTTCATTTATTTTTTGTTTTTATCATTTCTAGAATTGGCTGATAATAACTATGAACATTAATAGAACATTTAGAAATATTGCTTAATAATTAATTGTACATCACACTGCAACCAGAGATTGAGTTTTCTATATTTTTGGATTGGCTCTTGGGCTGATTTTTGTTTGGATTGGTTTGTTTTTAATGATTAAATGCATGTATGGGTCAGTTATGTTTTTCAGGTGTCTAAATTATATCAGGTTCTATATTTTATCTAAGTGAAGACCTCTTGTGGGTGGATCTGCACATGTCTTGTAATGTGTGTGTGTGTGTGTGTGTNNNTGTGTGTGTGTGTGTGTGTGTGTGCTGCCTGCTATTGTTAAGTTAACATTTTGTGATGCAAATGTACCTAACTTCAAAGAAAATTGTGTCTTCTACCGCTAAACCTTGAAGCTATGTGTCTGTGTATAACCGCTGCATACCCAGTGGATCTTTATGCCCTGACTGTTGCCAGTCCTTCCTGTCAAGCTGGGCCTGCTCTGCTCATTTTGTTTTACCTGAGAGCACCTCTAAATATTAATGTGGTCTTCTCTCTGAATTACAGCCTCACAGGCCTGCCAACTCTCTCAGCATTTGTCTACCTGCCTCTCTCTCTCTCTCCTCTCTCCCTCAGTATCTCCCTCCACCACTCTTGGCTCAGTCTTTCCACCCCGAAGGTTAATTTCTGATGATATCAGATGTGATGGGTTGTTGGCTCTCATTCTTCTCTCTCACGATTTTATGACTCAAATCCTGCCACTTGAGCAAAATCCCCTCCTTTATTTTGCCTGCTGGATGGCATTTGGAAGCATTTAGTTTCACAAAGGCGAGAGGTTGAAAACAAACCTGAAATCTAATACTGTCATCAGTCTGAGCTATATCTCGCATCGCGTGGATTAATCTTATGTGATGTTAGCCAGCACTGAAATCTGCATGACCCTATAGATTTAAATGTGTTGTGCCATGCGTGTCTTAACTGCCCTTCTTATCTCTAACAAATGATTCCGGTTAGAGCGGGGTAAAAAAGCTAGCTGGCTTGGCTGTTTTTGGGACTTCAGTAGCAATTTTGATGATTTCTGACTTTGGGACGTTGCTGCTTTGAAGAGCATCTGGAGTGGACCAATAGGGTGGCATCCAGCCTGTTAACCTGCACACACTGTTATTTAAATACTGTCAAAAAGACGCTAATGATGCGCTGCACCAATGAAGTGCTCTAAAGAGCAAAAAGAAAAAGTTTTAACGGACTCAACTGACTTTTGTCTTTGGAACTGCTTTAATTATTCATGGATTCAAGTGCTGGAAATATTCCTCTAAGATTTTGGTCCATATTGACATGATAGCATGTTAAAATATCCCCCACGCCATTACACCACCAGCAGTAGCCTGAACAGTTGATACAAGGCGGGATGGATCATGCTTTCATGTTTTTACGCCAAATTCTGACTCCACCATTGAAACTCGTCCAACCAGGCAATGTTTTTCCAACCTTCTACTGTCCAAGTTTGGTGAGCCTGCAAATTGTAGCCTCAGTTGACTAGATGGCAGCAGTTAGTGAAGGCAATATGGTCACTGATGCAATTATATAAATTTGCAATATAAATTCCAGATGGTGTTCCGAGTCACCGATCACCACCAAAACCACCTGTTCCTTGTCCTAATACACACGTTGTCCGAATATTTCATGCAAATCCGTGCAGTACTTTTTGAGGTTTTTTTGTACACAAACAGACTGACAGACAGACAAACTGAGATGAAAACATAAACTTCTTGGTGGAGGTAAAAATGAAAGCTCTTTGTGATTTTTTCATCCATGACTTTTACTTCAAGGCCCCATTCCCTCCTTCTTATCCAAACATTTGTCTACATGTGAACCTAAACTGCACATGCAATATTATCATAGGTGATCACTGTCAACTGCATAGTTATAGCAGACATTTTGACTTCCTCTTCTGTGCTCAATTATGTCTGCATAAATTATTCTTAGACCAAAGGCAATGTTTTATGCATAATATATCATAACAGGACCTCGTTACATGAAATTCCACGTGGATGTTCGCGGTGAAATGCTGAGATGATGAGAAGGATATAAACATGGAGGTTTTCTGAGATGAAGTGAAATAAGTGTGTGTGTTCTTTATGTATTGTTGGTTGCCACGCTTGTGCCATTTAAGTGTGGTTGAAATGTTAGTTGCAGCCGTAAATGCATTAGTTTTAATCAAGACTCATCGCTATATGCATCATCGTGACCTGCCAATTAGCTTTGCATTTCGCACATTACAACAGCCTTCGCCTGTCCTTACCTATTAAAATAATATACCCGCTCATTAATAATAGTCATGGAAGAAAAATGCATGAGGGAGGATGAAAAAAAAAACAGATGAGTGTGTGCATGGAAGGAGCCATGAACAGGGCTCACTAGTGGTAGTTAAATGATAGGCTACAATACAAACATGAGATTAAATCATGAAGCTACATTAACAGCAACATGAGCGAACTTGTCACCTCCTCTGTGTCTTACTGTGAGCTCACACCGGCAGCAGAAACAAGAGACAAAGTGACCGACACTCATTCATTTCAAATGAGCACTGGGAGACGTGGGGCGACAGAGAAAGGGAGTGACAGCTGGCGCGGAGATTTCAGCGTTTCGGCGACAGGAGAAAGTCGAGCAGAGTTCAATTTTAAATGAGCAGACATGAGCTACAGTCACAGACACCTCATTATTTGTAGAGATCAGAGAAAATAACATCACCACATCTATAGATCCTAGACAATTTAGCTGTAAGTAGCCATGGGTTGTGTCCTTCCTCAGATATTACTCACTATGGACAGCACTGACCAGCGAAACAGCAGCTTCTGAGTGATAAACACCCACAGAATCACTGCTGGTCTAAGTGCATGGTTCACCACAGTCTTGCTGTCTAATCCACATGATCAAGGTTTACATTGACCTGTAACTGACTGAGAATAACCAACTAAATGTCTCCCAGGACATGAATATTTATACTGAATGTTACATCATCTCAGACAGAAAACCATAAAAATGTATGCCGGTGCTTTAGAGCAGCAATTCACAACCAGGTGTAGGCTACTTGTGCCCCAGAGGTACCTTATACTGCAAGCTATGTGAAAAGATTCTGGAGTAGCTAAAAAAAAAAAAAATAGATACAGTATCAACTATCATGATGTAACATCATACCACATATTATATTGAGAGCATGTGAAAGCAGTTTAGAGAGCAAAAAGGTTTAAGGTAAAGGATGAAAAAGCTAATGGATGAATGGCTAAAAAAGTTAGCTCATGGTAGGCCTAATGTAGGCTTATAAATAATAGTAAGAGATAGTAAATAACTGATTAACAATATAGAAATAAGTGGTTAATATGTAGCTAAAAGGGATGGATAAACAGTTGAAGTAGTCAGCTAACTTATAGGGTGAAAATGTTAGCTAACAGTCATTTAGAACTTGTTGAAAAATAAAGTAATAGCTTGATCAGTTAATATAAATAGAACTGTTTGAAAAATGGTTCGAATACAGCAAAAAAGTGATGGTTAAACCTTAAAAAAAATGTTTGCTTATAATGGCATTGTTTAAAAAAAAACAGATAGCCTAGCTGGTTGAAAATGTTAGCTAAAAGCAAATGGTTGAAAATTAACAAGTAATGTACAAATGGTTGTAAAATCTAAATTTAAACCAAGTAACAGTACTAATGTTTTTTTGTTTTTTTTTAAACAAAAGGAAAACATGCTATTGAATTAAATTAGGGGCATTATGAAAATTACATGTTACCAATATCCTGGCTCAAACAGTTATGATTCAAGAAATAATCCCAATTAACATCAAAATGTGTTAAATTATAAAACTAAACCATATGTCAAATGTGAAGATGGAATTCTGGTAAAATAAAATACATTATAATGTTATAGTTTGAGGAAAAACTGTAGTAAACTGCATTTGATTCAGAGACATGTTATAACATTTATGGCAATTAAAAATAAATCTGAAACTTAATATAGGACTGTACATTAGTAAGCTGGCCAGCTTTCTCACAGCACTCACAAACATATTAATGATTATCCCAATAATGGAATTTCACTGTGATCAACTTATTGTGTTTTTTATTGCAACCTGCAATAAAATCATATGTTGTCCCATCCTTAAATTGAATTATATACATATACTATATTACTAAACTCCATAAAAAAGATGTATGGGGGATCTGAAAGTATATGGGAGCATTCTTACCAATATAAACCACATTTAGGAACACTGAAATGCTAAAAAATCATTAATAATGGAGCACCTCATATTGATCCTTTCCACTTCCAAACCCCTACAGATTTATGTTGTCCTTACTTAATGCAAGGGGCAGCTACTATATTGTATTTTGTTGCTTTCAGTAGACAAAAAACACCCAAATCCTTACTGCCACTTAAAATAATGTTATTGCAGTCGGAGCTGTCCCTGATGGAGAAAGAGAATTTCAAAGCACAGTGTACACTTGTTTTGTGGTGGATTAACATTTAATTATACCTTACATTAGAACACCAGCATAATAACTTTCTCTCTGTCTCTGTCTGTCACTTAAAAGCTCCACTGGACTGCCACGAAAACAGCTTTGCTTTCAGCAGCTGTCTGCCTCGGGGAACCTATATAGCCTTTTGTGCGCAGACTACCCACTTAAATACGACCCTTGACCATGAAATAATAATAATGGACAGGAGCCCAAGCTTGGAATTTGATTTAGATATGTCGTACTGCTTTCATGATTATAGTATTACCATCTCCGCGTTCAGTGGGGTTGCAGAATGAAAGTCACAAATTAGTCATATAATTCCTTCTTCATACTGTCATCCTACACACCGTTCATCAGATCAACAGAGGGACCTGCAGTCATGCTATTCCATCTATGGCACCCTGAGACAACTCCCTATTAAAGCTGCTGGATTTAACTGAAAATGCTGCAGATCTGAAAAACGCGGCTCGGCAAGCTTTCGTCTATTCAGAAACCCATAAGGATTCAAAGGAAACAATATGTATTAATAATATATCGCTAAATGAATCTATCTTCAAAAGATGAAGCGAGTGACTCCTGAGAGCAGTAATGAGGGCGCTGTGGGCAAAGTGAACAAACATTCCCAAGATCATTATTCCCAAGTTAGACTGAGCCCGGGGAGCGGCACCGTGTGTTTGCTGCTGAACAAATAGTACCGCCGAAATGTTCATTGAGTTAAAGAATATTCCGTCTCGCTTTTGAATTTACTGGAATCAGCCTCATATGCACTTGTTCTTTCAGTCAAGCCGCTTGAGTGTGCATGATTTCTACTCAGCAACCCAAAAAGTGCAGCCCCCACAGTCCTTTTCTACTCCTCAACAAGCATGAAGGAATTTTGGACCATGTGAGCACCCATAACAGGCCATATCTCGTTTGATCTACAGCCAGTCTGAATATTCACCATTCAGAGTGAAAAGTGAGTGGGTAGGGTTAAAGGATTTGCACTTTCCAAGTTCTGTATATTTGTAAGAGGAGGATCAGGAGCTTACACTTCAAAGCATATTGCAAAAAACCTATTAAAACTAGTATATCCCTCCCTATAGCAACATTAAAAATCAAAGTCCTTTACAAGAGCTTAAAAATCTTCCTCTTTATGATAAGTAACATACAGTTTGGCGTAAAAGGAGCCGTCTTGAATGGGAATTTGCAAACATGTCACACGTGTGACAGTTAATCTTAAAATTATTTTGCTTTCTGTCCCGCCAAATGTCACCGTTTGGCTCGGAGGGAGCAGCAAGAGTTCAGCGCACACCTGTCTCTGTTTTTCCCCCTGTACACCTATCTTTTTATGACAAGGCAAGTGCAGGCGATAGCAAGCTTTTTTTTTTTTTATTCCCTAAGAGCGCATGACAGTAAGCCTTTCAGCATGTTCACAGACCCCCCCCCTTCAAGCTGCCAAGCCCCCCAACGGGCAAAGGGCACGCAACTGTCCTCATGGCGATAGAAATAGCCCGTCCCCTTCTAACTCCTCCCCGTCCACAATCTGTGCAGAGTAAAACAGCTTGACAGGAAGATGAAGCAAAAGGGAGGGATGGAGAAAAAAAGGAAGACAAAACGAGGGAGGGGTTGAGTTATGGTGGGAGGAAGCGGGGAGGAGGAGACGGAAGAGTGCTGCTCCTTTTCTCCTTTTTCAGCTGAAACAGTCTCAGGAGCTGCCCCCCAGCAACAGAGGGAGAAAAGCATGATGAATAATTAACTTTGAGAAATGTCACAAGCGGCAGAGAGAAGTGTAATCATTTCTCTGTTGGGTTTAGAGATCTGTTTTTTATTTTTTTCCTCTATGCCCGGTAGTGCCGCACTACGCCGAGACTGTAACCCGTCCCCTAAAAGCATCCAATACATTCCCCGACATACTTTTCAAATAAAAGCAAATAAATCATTAATATTTGGGCCTTTTAGCAGAATCACAGAGACATTGCACAGAGGTCTTCTAAATTTATAATCAAGTCATTGATGTCAGTCTCATTAACTGAAAAATCACGTTTAAGGAGGAGGAATCTCTGGTGGTAATGGTTCCATCGATGTCGGGGGGAGCTTGAGCTTTGTTTCTTTTTGGTTTTCGGAGGAACACAACATGCCCTCTCACTATGAATAAAAGATAAAAATGACAAATTACCATCTTCATGTTCTAAACAAGCTAAATTTGTCCTCTTTCCCATAAACCTCAGAGCTGTGAAAATGAGTTATGGATTACCGTGACCCAGTTTAATGAGGTAATTGCAGATATTTATCATTTTTATTGTCATTTTTCATAGATTCATTACCAAAGCGTGCCGATACTTGGCTGCCAAATGTATTGGTTTGTTTAAAATGTAAAATTAGCCTGCTTTTTATGCATACCCTTTGTCTCTTTGCCACCTGAAGTGCTAATATCCCTCACAACGGACACGATGAAGATAATTTGTAGCTTTCAGTGGCGTCTCAGCCCTCAGCTCTGTTGTTACTGTCGCACACATTGTAAAGGAGACTGTAATGACTTGGATGATTTAACGCCAAAGAACGCTTAAAGATTTCTGTCTCATCGACGTGTTTGTTAATCAGGCACACTCTAAATGAGATTCCTTATCAGTAAACACATTGATTGTGCGAAATGAGATGCTGTTTTTGCCAGTATTATTTATCTTCTTTTTGGATGACACTGAGTAATTATTCCTGTATAGTGCTGCTCGTGTAATATGGAGATTTATTGGTGGAGAGAAGTTCAACATTGCTACCCATTCATAATGCATTACTTGAAGTGCTGGATAGCATGAGTAACATGCAGCATCATCAGATCAAATATTTAATAAAAATATAGGTGACGATGAATATCAAGACTGAATATGTGCAAAATTAGTGACAACATTACCAGTGGTTCTTTGTGTTACATGCTAAATAGAAGATGCTAACACATTTCACTAAAATGGTGACAAAATGTTTGATCTGCTGAATATCAGCATGTTAACACTGTTATTTTCAGTGTGGTAGCATGCTAAATTTAGCATTTGGCTCAAAGTTTAGCCTCTCAGAGCTGCTAGCATGGCTGTAGACTCACACATGCTGGTCTATTGAAAGATTTTGCAGCTTTTGCAGCTGCTAAACCTGCACAAATAAACCAAAAACAAACTGTGTAATTGGATGAAATGCACCCATAACTATGCTGCCAAGCAAATAGCGTCTCAGTGCTTCTGTGCCATTTGCACAAACTTAAATTGGGTAACATGCATGATGAGTGACGTCCAGCGCAACTCACAAATGAACCGTAAATCTAGGCAGAACTGTTAAAATATGAATCAAGACTCTGTGACAATGTTGCCTATTTCTCACCTCAAGTGTTTTCATATAAGTATTCTTGTTACTGCTTACCTGTACTTTGAGAAAGTTTGACCGTCTTGAAAACTGACAAGGAACCACCCCAACTGTCGGTGCACACTAATATAAGAAAAAATACTAATTGTTAGTCTAGTGATTCCAGGCTAGCTATGCAAACAAGTTTAATATCCACGTGTAGTTATAGTGACATTAGCAACATCTCCAGAGGGTTGGGGGAATCTGAAGCACATTATAAGTCGTGCTTAAAATCATGCCATCTTGTTTTACACTCTGAAGGTGTGCATTTGAAAATACCAACAGTACTGACACACTGGAGAGCTAAATCCCAAATCTAGTTTCTCTGTTTCATGTTTAAATTCCTTGCCTGAAGTTTTGAGGAATGACTCTGCACCTCTGCAGGCAGGACCTGTAGCTTACGATCTGAACATTTCATTTTTCTTTTCTATGCCATTGTTCTGCCTACTAAGTTCTTGTCGCAAAGGTAACATTTATTCTTTGCCACATGGGTAATTGCAATCACATGAAAAAGTGTGCAAATTACACTCAGCTGCAAAGCATTAGAACAATATTTTATGTGACTGGGATCTAAGGATGGGGCAGATTGTGGTTGCAGGTGAGTCACAGTCCAATGTGCTATCTATGGCTGCAATCCATTACCAGGAAATATGCTCCTTGGTCTTGCAGGAAACAGAAATGCGGCACATTTTCACTTGTACTTACTCGTACAAAAGTGGCTAATTTGCAGGGATAGTTTTTCTGTCGTGCAGCACCTTTGAGAAAATTATCAATCCACATGAATTCCTAAGGGAAAAGTAACCAGGAGGGATTTGACAAACTTCAAAAGAAAGACTCTTCTTTCAGAAAACAAACTGTAAATAATAATAATAACACTTATTATCATTATTATCATGTCCTACAGAGTTAAAAACAAGGTAGACAGTACAATCAAAACAAACTGCAATTAAAAATAGTGGGCCTTCATATGACCGACATATAAAACCAGTCAGAATAGAAAGAAAAAAAGAAAGCATTCCCTAATTGGCCATCTAAAGCGCGTAGGAGGACAGAAGTTTTTTGACTCTCTGCTAAGCTTTCCATAAGTGGTAAATCAGTGAGAAGAGAGAAGAGTCTCTCCCCAACGGAGCAATCAGCATGTTAATACTGAAGCAAAACACCTCAAAAGTCTCCCTTGTATTAGAGCCCATTTTAAATAACCTAACAATAGCATTTAATTAACAGGGAGTTACACCTGAGCATTTAGATTTTAACCAAAGAAGTCTCTGTTGTTATTTCAGTTGTCTTCCTCTTTAATTATTCTGAATTAGAGTCTCGCTGAGATTCTCTGGGGCTTTAATTAGGGACTGAATTAAAGTTATGTAAATACAGTTGGAAGCTGCAGAGTCTTTAAATAGAGCTGTGTTGCATGTGGTATTTTATTTTCTCTTTTTTTTTTCCTGAAAGAGAAAACATCCTAAGTCTTTCTTTTGAAGTTTGTCAAATCACTCCAGGGTACTTTTCCCTTAGGTGTTTGTGTGGATTGATACTTTTTCTCAGAGGGCCACACGACATGAAATCATTCCTGCAAATGAGCCATTTTGAGTATTTATATTCTTGTGTAAGAATGAACCAGAAGCTGACATGCATGAAGTTACCTGAATGTATTAATGACTGATTCCCCACCTCCAGATTTCTGATCCACTGTGAAAGTGAAAAAGAGTGGGATCAACCTCCCATTGGGCTAGATTAAATCCAAACTAAGTGCCTGGGCCCAGACTGCAAGCCTGTGTCTCTGAATAATAATGGCTTCTTTCAGCTGTGTTTGTCATCAAATTAGCCCTCTACTTCAGACGAGGCGCTCTCAGAGTGCAATTCTCAACAACCACGGAATTCAAATTAGGCAAAGTCAGTTTGAGGTTTGTAAGCTTTAAAAAGGGAGAATGAGTTTCATTTGTGAGGGTGATGATTGCAGTGGGAGGTAAATTGACAGAGTTGTAGGTTCATAAAAACACCTTCCTTCCTGCTGCTTTCACAGTAAGTCGTGTTACAGAAGAGACGGTAAAACAAGCCTTAAACCAGCAGCTTCATCTACATGCACTAAATCTTAACCATGAAGCCTTAAGGCCCGTCCATCAGCTCACACTTCCAAAACTTATTTCTTTGTCTCCTTAATAAACACTGCAGTGCATTTATAAGCATGAAGGACGGCTGTTTAATGGAGTCTGGAGGCTGACTTCACTTTTGTTTGTCTTCCTGCCTTGAATTTTGTGTTCAGGTTGAGTTCCTCCTGCTCATCTCCGCCTGACACACTATTCTTCTTGTACCTTTGATCAACTCAGGAGAGGGAAAGTTGCCCTGGGAAGTGCCATCACTCCAACACAGCAGGAGGGAAAACTAGAGCAGGAGGGGGCAAGGAAGAAGGGATGGAAAACCTTTTTTTTCCTTCCGGCAATTTCTGTCTTACACACTCTCCAAAGGATTGAGCAACAATTAAAAGATCGATTCGGGGCATCCGATGAAGTGATGGAAGGCTCGAATCCCAACTCGCTGTACCTGTAATGAAACCACCAACAAAACATTAATTTCAGAAACAGTGTCAAAGTAATACCATGTATTTAAAATGCAAAACAGGTCAAGGGTGTTTCTTCCATTCAGGGATTATTATGGGAATTAATTTGCTGGGACCTGACACTTAATCATATGTGTTAATAAGGATTAATGGATGGATAACTGAACACATTTTCTCTATAAACCAAATTAGTTTAACCTTTAAAAAGCACACTAACTCACCTCGCTAAAGAATAATCACAGTAATGATGGCTTTAACCATGTTACACATCATTTTTGGCAATGACCCCTCCAGTAGAACATCAATTAACCCTTTGAGCCTTGATCTTACATTTAAAAAAATTAAAATACAATGTCAGAGCACCGCTGTTTTTTCTCTGCTTAGAGCTGACCTGAAGGGAACTAAAATTATCACATTACTTCTATAGTAAGAGCTGAGCTAGTTTCTATCAATTTATTTTTTAAAGAAGACTTATTCCATTTAAAACACACATTATATATGTGGGCGCAGACTTCACTCCACTTTAAAATGCTCTACGTTTTCATTACCTGGAGGCCACAGAGGCTGTTGACCTTGCCATTCAGTTTTCTGTCTTTCAGTCGATGGAATGAAAGGAAATCTTTTATGGCACGCCGAGTGTCCTCGTAAGGCTTTGATGATCTGAGACATTGCGTGGAATTAATCTAGATGTGGTTTTTACATTTTAATTGAAGATAAAGTCCAAAATATCTTATTGAACATAGTTTTTTTTTTTTTTAAAGATTTTTAAAGGCATACTATGCAGGCATTGTCACTTACTGTTTGTAAACAAAACATTAAAAGTTGCCCGCCTCCCTGGCTCATGGAAAGTGAAAGCAAACCCCTGATTCACTCAAGTTTTTTTAACAAGCTTTGTCCGTTTTTCCTAACTATAATCACGTTTTGTTTTAGTACTGTAACTGCTATTTTTGCAGCTTTATGCCCAAAGGGTGACACCCAGAAATGTCTTGAAAATACAAGAAGAGTGCGGGATCTTTGCAGAAACACTCACCACTAAACACTTCAACTGGGTCAAAAGTGATCATTGAGAAGGATTTTTTTTGGTATGAGTTTTTACATTGTTGTTGTTATGAAAACCCTGCATAATATGCCTTTAACTAAATGATACATAACCTTCTGATAAATAAAAAATGCATATTTTTACTGTGCACACATACAGTATAGAGCCAGGTTCCTTTTCACAGCGTCTCCTTTACCCAGGCCATTCCACCTTGTCATGGAGAGTTCAAAGCAATTACAGACAAATTCACAATCTTTTACAGTCAGGGTGGGCAATAGATGAGCTCCAACCCAGTCAAACTAGCCTCAGGTCTGTGAGAGAGATTTTTTCAGAATGAGGTATGAGATTTGGATGTATATACATGTTTACAACATAACAAAAAGTCATATTGATGCTGATGTTCCAACACAAGTTGTTGATGTGGAAGATCGCCGAGTTCTGATTATGAAAAAGTTGGTGTCATACTTTATTTTCAATCACATATATAGTTTTCGGGGATTCTGCAACTCTCTTTGTTTTCATGGCGAAGAGTTCTGTGAGCTGCAGACACTTTTGAAAAGAAACTCTAATCTTGTTTTGGAAAGAAACCCTACACATACAGGCGGAGACTCTAAATGGGCCAAAAACCATGTTACATCTTATTTCCAGAAAATGTGCGCCGTTGAAAGGCTGCTGAAATAGCTTCAAATTGTTTGCTGAGAACAACGGCAGTACTTTGTAATGGATTGTTTTGGTCTGTGTCTCGCTCTTTCTCCCTGCAGGGCTGAAGCAGATCCATGCCCTGTCCATCCAGGGGAACTATGAGCTACGTATCGACTTGGAGGACTTTGAAAATAGCACCGCTTATGCTCAGTATGGAACCTTTGGAGTGGGCCTCTTTTCCGTAGACCCTGATGATGATGGATATCCTTTGACTGTGGGAGACTATTCTGGCAATGCAGGTATGTATGCTCAGTGAACTAGTTACTCTTGCTTACAATATGTGCTGCACTTGTGCTCTGATTATTGTGCACAATTTATTTTCTCTTAACTAGTGTAACTAGTGGGGGTGGCCTGTATTAGTTAATTAATGAAAATGTTTAGCCTCACTAGTTAACTAAAAAAATTCCTGAGTCCTAATTGGTTGGTATTTTTTTATTTTGAACTGGAGAGCCAATGGGAAGACCTGCTGCCCCTCCTCATTAGCATTTTGTGCAACTAGTGTAACTAGTGAGCATTTTGGCCTTCACCAGTTCAACTTGAGGCTAACTACAGTGGTTAACTAGTCGAACAAACTGTGTGTAACTAGTAATAAAGTCAAAGGACACTCTGACTAGTTAATTAGTGATTATTTTGGCTTACACTAGTTCACTAATGGAGGAAACTGATGTCTGATATCAAGGCTAAGGGAATAAATGCCTTCCATACTGCAGCCAACTTGCAGTGCATGCTGTACGTTATTATACAGTGCAGTAGTATGTGTGTCCACTTGTTAAACCGTGCAGAGAATTGCATGGGGAGAAGGACTGCTGGTGTCTGTATCTCTGCTCCCAAACCACCAGATCCAAGCCAGCTACCTGTCACCTTGATTAAATTACTGCCAATTAATTGCACTGCTTGACCTGCAGCGTAAACAAAAACCCGCCGTTGAAATGAAGAAGCAATTTAAAGAACCTTTGGGGAGCGCTGCTCCAAGAGCGCAGAGAGAATGGGGACAGATATGAGAGATGGAGCAAGGAATAGAGAGGAATAAGGGAGGATCGGGAGAAACTGGGATAGAGGAAGGAACGAAGGGGACAGGTGCAAAGAGGGTAACAGAAGAGGGGTGAATAAAAATGAGGATAAGGGAAGGAGAGGAGAGGAAGGGAAAAAGGTGTTGTTTGTGACAGCTTTCCCAGATCTGGTGTCCTGTAATGCTCTGGCCTGACCTTGAACTTATCTGCCTGTTGGACATTTGAATCCAGTCAAATGAAGGGTACTCAAACTCTCTGAGGATGCTCTCACCTCGGCCTCCCTCTCTGCAGCGCTACTGTTATTATTAGTAGTAGCATTTTGCTCTCTGCTGCGGCTGCTTTCTGATCAGCTGACAGGTGCTCATTTGGGCCGGGAGCAGCTGGATCTTTAATGGGCATCAGAAGAGGCTGCCGGCCCTCAGATACCAAGGTGACAACCAGCGCCTTGCAAATGAGCCTTTAAGTGCTTCGGTTTTGTTTTGTTTTGCTTTCCAGTTTTTCTACATCCTCTGGACATCATCCCATTGTCGACGTCACTGAGCTGCTCCTCTTTTCTCCCCCACTGTCTCTGTTCTCAATGTCGAGCAACACACAACATGAATGTCAGACGTGCCTGTCAGATTATTTTTCCGGCTGACTAGTTACCATGGTAATGCCAAATGGAGAGCAGAGTAGGACGGAGTGAGAGGGTAAGGAGCCGGGCGACCACATCCTGGGCAATTAAGGGCTGTTTGATGCCCTGACGAGCTGTTAGCCGTCACCTGATGGCTGGTGAGCGGTCTTTCATTCTGCTCTCAGCTTTATCTTTCTATCCACTTCTGGTCACAGTGTGAAGCCTGCTTAGGAAAGAACGGAAAGGACAGAGAGTGCATTGGAGGTATGGGGAGTTTATTGAACATTATGAAGTGTTTGAGCATCCGTTTTGCAGAAAAATGTAGTCCTACCACAGTATCTTCATTTTACTTGTAAGCCTCTTATCGATGTGAAGAAGTCTTTATGTAGAGAATAGATATTTTTTCCGCTTGGCAATTTCATTGTGCGGATCAGACTTACCATGCAAACCATGATTAAGGGCACTTAGGTGATTCGACTTGCCGGTGCCGCATCCCTGCAGTAGTCTTACATCATTATCATATGCACAATCACAGGTTTGGAGGGAAAAAACACCCTCTCACTGACTATCATGTGTACTTGACAAGATTCCAGGCAAAAAAATACCTAAATACTAATATTAATGCAACCAGAAAGAATTAAATGAGTAGACAAGTCCGTTAATGATGTCGTTTCTCTCCTCTTATAAAATTGCTGTCCATTAACTGACAGACATCGTGTTGGGGGTGTGTTATTAAAAAGAGGAAGATTAAAAGGTCACTACAGAACCTTTGATAAATTGGCTACAAAGCTATCTGACCTCCTGGTTTGGATAATGAGAAGCAGTTCTCTGGAGAAGCTTTATTTTTATTATATCATCCCCCTCTGTTTATAGAAATGATAATTGAAAGGTCCTGTAGTTTTTTTTAAGTCAATCACCTCTGTAATTGCTGGTTTCGTGGTATTTGATCCTGAACATATTGTAGAAGACAAAAAGAGTCTGATGTATTTTTAAATGTGGTATTTGATAGAGATACTGGAGTTGATGGCGTTTGAGGACGTGGGAGAAACTGCAACTATGTATTGCATAGTTTGCAAGTTTAAGGCTAATATTAGTTCAGTGCTAGCAAGCTGAGGTGCTGGCAAACATGATAGCTTTCTGATTTCTCCACATTTTAATATAAGACAAGTTTCATTTTGTCGAAATGCTTTAGCCTAAAACTTTTCAAGGGCTTATTGAGTGTCACCATGGCATTGTTTTTCCATTCTTCCTGCTACTTGATACTCCACGTCTTATACCAGTACACACTTTTTTCTGCTTAGGGGGTCATAGAAGTCTATTTATATTTGTATAAATTTAACCTGTTGGTAGTGCATCCCACCACAAGGCAAGCTCTTCCCTCCATTGTAGGAAGACTTAATAACACTCTATTTCTATAGGGGTAAATGGACTTTGGTAAGTTGTTTTCTGTCACATACGCCCAACCAGGCAAATAAAAAAATTGAACTCTAAACTGTTGCTTAAAAAACTGAACCAACACATTCAAATGTGTCCTTGTCTTTTCCCTGTCCCAGGGGACGCTCTGCTGAAGCACAACGGGATGAAGTTCACCACCAAAGACCGGGACAACGACCACTCGGAGAACAACTGCGCCTCCTTCTACCACGGTGCCTGGTGGTACCGCAACTGCCACACCTCCAACCTTAACGGCCAGTACCTGCGCGGACAGCACACCTCCTATGCCGACGGCATCGAGTGGTCCTCCTGGACTGGCTGGCAGTACTCCCTCAAGTTCTCTGAGATGAAGATACGACCAACCCGCGACCCCGAGAATAAATGAGAAAGACAAAAGGGAAAAAGGAGAAAAAAAAGAAGTTTTTTGAAACATTACAAACCACACTTTCTGACAGCTAGGCGGAGTTACTTGTTTGGTTATTGTTTATTCACTAAAACATACCTCTTTGAGTTTAGTTGACTCTGCTGTTTGCCTCCTGATGTCTCGCTCCCTTTTTGCTCCTCTTCCTCCATCTCTTAGCTACTAGCATCATGCTAGCTTCCATTGTCCTTACCCCTCGAGAAAAAAGTATCTATCATCATGCATATTTTGGATCATTCAGTTCACAAAAGCAGCACACCAGAACCCACAGTCCACTGCGCTAGCTTTACTCAGTCTGACATGGCGGTCCAAGCATCGCCTGCAGGACCACACACCAGTAATTCGCTCCTGACATGTAACTCTGACCTCCCATCTGTGCTGACATGGCACTTCGATCATGGTTCAGTCTCACTGCCCACTGCTGTATAATCTGTTGCCACAAATATAATAGAAACAGACAAACCCTTCACAAAAATATGAAAAGGAGATACTGTTTCCCCCCCTCTGCAAAGGAAGCCCAGAGTTTCAGCAGTGAGAAGGGACAGCGCAGTGGTACACTAAGTCACACTTACATCCTTGATCTGTGAGAATGAGACCCAGCAGGGTAGTGGCAAGAAGTGCGGGGCCTCAGATAATTAGAGGGAGACAGAGACGGAGAGAACGAGGAAACAATTTGACAAGAGTTAAATTAGTCGAAAGAAAAGGGGGGCAGAGTGAATCAAAGGGGAGTGAGGAAGTGGAAGAAGAGGAGGTGCAAAAAAGGATGAAAAAGAGAAATGAGAAAAAGAAAGAGACAACGGAGAATCTCATTCATCTGACTTGGGCCATTAGGGAGCATATTGGGCACTTTGTCTGATCTGCCTGCCAGCTGAGTACCGGCCAACTGATGCAGCACTCACAGATGGTAACCCAGCACTTTGTGTGTGTGTGTGTGTGTGTGTGTGCGTGCGTGTGTGAGCGTGTGCGTATGTGTGTCTGTCTACAACAGAGAGACAGACAGAGTTCTCTAACATTATCAATTTCCTGTCATGTGTTCAGTCAAGCGTCTCGACTGACTAGAATGTTTAGCAGAGACAGACTAAACATGATGCATGGCTGGCATACCTTCACACTCTCCATTTAAGTAGTTAACATGAGATAACAAAGCCTGTAATGTATGTACATGTGATAGGAAGGAACAGACATTGACAGCAATTTAAAGGATCACAGGGATCAAACTGTGTCATACTTTCCCCAGTTGATCTTATTTTCTTGGACCTGTTTAAGGAAATGTTACATATTTGCCAACAACCCCCATTCCCACCTCTTAGGTTCATCCTGTTTTGTATTTTTTCTCCTTTTCCTGGTGATTCTTATGGGATGTATTTGTGTGACAGAGTTTCTCTTGTCATGCAAAGGCTGAGAAAGTTGCTGTAAAATAAGATTTGACGCTCTCAACCACCGTCTTTTTCTTCTGAGTAGGAAGTCAACAATGTGTTATGGCAGAAACAAAATTGCCTAAAGCAAACAAAAAAACTGTAACTGAAAAAGAAAAAAAAATGTTATGAAGAAAAAGCACAAAGGCAAACTGTGGGCAGAAAATAGTGCAATTCAGATTTCCCGTCTCTCTTAGTTTTTCTCTTTAAGTCAGTGAATCAACGTTTTTCAGTTTCATCGAGTTTATTTGGATGTAATAAGAGCTTTAAAAATATCTGTAGATTTTATTGTACAGTGTGTATGACTTTTAGAGCATGTGAAGCTGTTTTCTTACTATGCTAAAACACAAAGAATACTCAAGCACATGGACTTCACGGAACCACCGATTTAAAAAAAAAAAAAACAAAAGAAAAAAATGAAGAAGTGAAGAAGTATTTACAGAACTTTTTTTCCCCTTCCTCTACCTGCAAGCGGGAGTGGCCTGAGCTGCTCCGGAGGTCGGATGTGAAGAAGAGGAATGTGATTTTCCCTAAAAGCACATGCCCGTTCAAATCTGCAGCACAAATATAAATCTTTTACGGGAGGCACAATATGAGATTTTAAACCTCTTGGCACGTCTGCTGCCTTGCTCGGACATATGTGATCTTTCTGACATCCTTGGAAAATTCCTTTGGCACTGGGAGACAGTTTCTGAATGTGTGCTGAAGGGTGTTGCCCCAGCTGACAGTGAGTTAAACGTGTAGCACCGAGCAATGTTGCACTGAATACCTCTGACACTGGAACAGCTGTGAGTTTTTTCTGTCATCGCTGGTGCTCGGAAGGATCTCCCACTGCTGCGTGTACAGCTGTACGTCATGTCTCGGGTGGACTGTCGCCACCTCTTTTCAACATCAAAAAGCACAGACACGTGTTACAAATACCTGCTGATGTTATTGCGGCACAAAGGTTTGATAATGTCAGAGGAAATTTAAGTTGGAAGTGTACGAGGTCGCTCAAGGAGAAGGAACCGGACTGTGTGTGAGAATGTATGTCTGTGTCTATGTGCTAGACAGATGTATGTGTGTGTGTGTGTGGGTGCGTGTGCACATGTGCGTCTACAGTGTCTCTGTGTGTACACATATATGCACATGCTTCGGTTTGTACATGCCTCATGTGCATGAGCCAGACGACAGAGCGGGAGGCTGAGTGCGTCTCTCTGTGGAATTTTGAAGTAATGTGATGCTTATGTACAACTTGCCTCCCCTTGCTATTTGTGTTGATAACAGAGAGATTTACATAATTATAATGAACTATTACTTATTGTGATTGTGAACCCATAAGAGTGGACACCACCTTCTGGTACTGTGTTGAACTGCGCTCGTACCCTAAAACCCCCACTCCCAAAAATCTTTAGTCACCTCAACACAACGTTGTGCTCACTGTATGTGTTGATGCTATGTTGCCCCTTGTTATTTCAGTGTGAAGTATTATTTGCCATGCCCCCTTTCTGTGTTTTCGTTGAGTGATTGCCTTTACAGTCATTCTCTCTGCTGCAGCTAGCTAAGTCTCCAATGGAAGAGATGATAAAAGTGTGAAATCAGAGGCTCTAATCATTCCCAGGTATCCCGCTCATTACAGTGCATCAGCACCCCCTGATCGATCCCCCAGGTCCCCAAACCTTCTATCTTTCTTACTGTGTACCTCCTTAATTGCCTTAGCCTCTGCTGCCAATTCCCCTTCACTCCATAGCTCCTAAATTCTCCTCTCCTCTCTTCCCAGCTCCCTGCCTCTTTATTGCTCTGCTTTTTGCCCCACTCTCCCTCAGCCCTCCCATTCCTCCAGTCCCAGCGCAGAACTAACTCTGTTTTCTTTTTCTTTTTCTTTTTTGGTGAAGTACTATAGATTGTTTTGCTGAATCTTGATACTGTGTTTTAATGTTCTTGTCGACATTTAATAAACATTCACATTTTATAAATGGGGAACACCCTGACGTGTGTGGGGTCGTCTCAGTGCATCCGTGCATGCTTCCCGCAGTGTGGCTGCTATTTGTGAGTTTGTTTTTTAATCCGATTCGATCAAGCTGTGTAAAAACAGGCAATGAACATTTGAAAGTCTTTTTAGGAGAAAAACCTTGTTCATGTTTTGGAGCATCACCCACGATAAAGCGACAGTGCAGCTTGTGTTTGCAGACCCAGAATGTAAAAGTGTTTTAGGTCTTTAGGGGCCATGCAAAGAGTTTTAGCTGTATTTGCAAAAGGTTTTGAGATAGCATCTCAAAGTTTTCTGCCACCAACCCATATTCCATTAACTGTATTTTGTTTGCTTACAGAAAGTTGCTGCTGAGTTCATGTCTTTCAAAATGCCTTTCCGAAAAAAAAAAAAATCTTTGGCTCCAAGATGTCCCAGTTACTCTTGATCTCCCCCAGAACTGCACAAAGTGAAAACATATTCCCAATCAAAACTAAATGACGACGCACAATGCAGCTGGAGCTGTTATCACCGAGAACAAGATTATACAGCCTGACTGCGTACTTAGAAATTAGCAATGTATTTGAATAAAAATAATAATAAGGCACGTGGAGATATCGGAGGAAATTAATTAGCTTTTAATAAGCTTTCTCTTAAATCATGCACTATCTTCATTTCCAAAGATAAGGTGCCTTGGCCCTGCTGATGTGTAGCAACATGGGTGGGGTTTCTTTGGTTCTGCCTTTCTTTTTTTTTTTAAGAGCAGTTCAGGGTAAGTTTGAAGTGATATTTATATATATGTGTAAAAAGTAGCCCATGCATATTCATTGTCTGGGTAAAAGCATATCTGAGGGGAATGAGGTCAGTGGTAGGAGTGACATACGATAGATTTTAGTAGGTTTTTGAACTATTATAATGTGGACATAGTACAGATATTTATTCATTAGTTAAATTTGTAAAATGATCCTCTGAATTCGCCCACCCACGTCGAGAATGTTGTAAATGTTGGCTGGTGTGTATGAAATGCTGTAATTCTGCAGCTATTTAGCCTTCACGTCTTGCTTGACTGATTTTATTGCTTTATTGCTTTCTGTTTACTGTTTCTATTGCTTTTATAATTTGGTTGTGTAGTTAAATCCTAGTTAGTTTTGAAATATATTACTCCCAACAGCTACAGGAACGTGGATGAGCAGTTCCATCTTATTTTTTAAGTGATACGCCACATGTCTGTCTGTCTCCTGGACTGTTCAGGTGAGTTCTCAGAGCATGCTGATAATTAGCTTTATGAGTGACTGTTCAGAATCAGCAGCACTTTAGAAGCACAACTCAAATCATTCTTTAAAATCTTTTTCCAAGATTCCCAGGTGGTTTGAAATCCTGCTACACAATGCAACTTGTCACTGATAAAATTTTAAGTGTCTGTGTGTGGCCAAAAGCCAAGCCAATATGGTGCATCTACTAATTGCCTTGAAGGAGTGTGAGTCATGATAGGGAGGGTGCAAGCTGAAGGAGTCGCTCCGAGGAGGGATGCCAGCCGTGTGATCTAGCTCTTCAATTCACAGTTCAAAAGACAGCAAATGATGTCAGTGACGGAGTTCATATCTCTGAAGAGCCACTAGATGCACAAGGCATTAAAGTCTGGTCTTGACACTGTGTGAGTGCTGGCTGTGCCATCTACTTAGCCCCTTCAAAGTGCAGAATTGGCAGCAAACATGTTGTTTGCTTATTTGTGGAACTGTGTCAAGTTGTTTTAAATACCATTCCAACTGCTCATACAGAAATCTGTCAAGGAAGGATGATACATCATCAGTGGACTATTCTGTGCAATATATTACTTATAAGTAATCAGTAAGACTTTGTAACTATACTTAGCCTAAGTTTGTCTCTATCACTGTGTATTTTTAATTGTAAAGCTGGTCTAGATGTTATGTTAATATTACAAAAGTAGAGAAACATTTTTTCCGTGGAGGAATGCAGAAACTGTGCCTTTAAGGGAGCTTATTGGACTCTAAAGGTTGTGATTTCACAACTATACTATTTATAGATAGAATGTGCTGCTACTTGCGACCTTTTCCCAGCTGCAGTGATGGTGCAGAGGCTGCAAAATACAACTATGAACCTAAAAATTTGCATAATATGTCCCCTTTAAAGAAGTAATTTAATTCTGTGACAACAGGAAGTCACTGCCTATGGAGAGAAATAGTTCCAGCACATAACACCCTCTGTGCCTCAAAACACAGAAGCCTGAAAAACCATTTTGCTGTACCAACTGTGACAGAGACCCACTGTCATAGGAATGAATAAGGAACCATCTTGGAACACGGAATCCACTTATTCTTAACTCATCTGTGATAACTCCCAGTTAACCCCCTGAGACGCTAAGATAATCAATCTCTGCTGCAGCTCCATGCACAGGCATGAGAGTATGGATCTCCTCATCTCTCAGCAAGAAAGCCAGTAAGTGTTTTTCCCCAAATGTCAGACTTTAATTGTGCATTCGTTTAGTGAAACTGGAAAATAGAGGGTCTAAATCAATACAAAATGTGCAGCCCCAACCGAAATACAAGAGAATACAAAGAGATGGAAGGCTTGCATCTATATAGGTTGTCTATGATGTTGTCAGCATGAATGGATTATGGAACGGTCCTAACAGGCCCAGGAGTGTCAGGGCACATATAAACGCAGATATCAAGGAAGAAGAGACTCAAAATGACCACAAGTAGACATGAACAGCTGCAAAGCGACACAAAGAGACCAACAATGACTATGAAAAGGGGCAGAACAACTACAAAGATTCACAAAATTATTACAAAAAGACACAATTTGACCACAAAGAGACATAAAACAACTACTAAGAGGCACAAAATGGACACAATACAACCACAAAGAGACATAAAACAACTACAAACAATTGCAAAATGATAACAAAAGGGGCACAACAACGACAAAAGGAGAAACATAACAACAAAGGGACCAAAAATCAAAGACAACTAAAAGACATATTGCACCACAAAGAGACACCAAACAACTACAAAGAGGCCCAAAATGACCACAAAGAGACACAAAACCTTGTTTTTTGCATACTAGGATCATCAGCTCCACCGTATAGTTGTGGGTTTGGGGATATTAGTATTCCTTCCCTGCATCTCTTTTCAGCATGCCAGTAGGGTAAGCATTCAGATTACTGCAGAGCCGTGAAAACCAACAGAACACATGAACACCTAACTGAAAAGAGAGCATTGTATTAGTTCAGGCAGAGCTCACATGTCATGCTTTTCTAATCTATCAGCTAATCGCGACACACACACACACACACACACACACACACCTATCTCCATCAGTCTATTTAGATTACTTGCTGTACACTGATTGTTGCTGTATAAACTGCTGTAGCCCCATTTTGCTGCAAGGTAAAGCCTTGGCCCTACCTCCCCAACCCTTTATCTGATATAGTCTATCCAGTGGCTCTGACACTGATAACACAGCACTGTTGTTGCCCTGGCTTTACTCTGTGAACGCCCATGGGGGGATTTGCATTACAGCCTGGCTGTATCCTCAGCATGCTTGCTAGGAAGGCAGAGAGACAGCTTACTGCAGAGACATGAATGTCAAATGGAACTGTGTTACCATGTATTGCTATAGGGGGTGTTATCTTTTTACTGGTGTGATTCCGACTGAATTAAATCCATGTTGCTTTATGTCGTCGTTAGTCACTGTCAACTTACAACTTACATTTCACTTTGAGCAAGTGATGCCCGATTTACTAAATGCAGCAATGACACTAGTCAAGATTATGTACAGTTAGACATGCACTAAGCCTTGCACTGTCCGTAAAAAAATTTAGCCCAATCTTGCAAACTAAAATTAAGACCTACACCCAAACTGATATTCTGCAATGGACAAGACCCTGGAGAGTCTTATGTCCACACCAGGAGAAATTACTTGCTCATCAGAGGCAGTGAGAGCAACAGCCTGGCAGAGAGGATATACAGGCAGATGCGAAGCGAAGTCGTGTGTGGGGAGCTTGCTAGCTCCATGAATAAGCTAATAAGTCTGGTATGTTCTCAAGTAGCCTGGTCCCTGATATCACCATAGCACCACTGCTGTGCTGTGGTTGGTAATCCTAGGTCTCATGGTGGCTGTCTCATCTTCTTTCTCTCGCATCTTTGCCTGTAGCTCTTCTCTTCTCTATGCACTTTGCTAAACATTTATTCTCTGCAGGGAAGGATGTAAACACTCTGGGGATTTAACCACTCATTTAACCAGTCTCTTAAACGCAGAATCTCGGCATGTGTGTGGGTCTTAGTTTAGTTTTACTTGTAAACTCTAGATGCTAACGGCTATACAGACAACAGTGTAGCTGTGTCTTCATCTTCCCTGCGGGCAGACTGGATGCAAAAGTGACTCACTATGGGCGCTCAAGACAGGACAGGCCTGGGCTAGCTGGTTAGCTTGCTAATTTTAGTAGATATCTCTGCAAATAATCGAAAACAGATAATTTTTAGAATGTTTTAAACTAAACATCTGGCTAAATCTGACAAAGTACACCTTTAATTAGTATTTTTAGTGTCTCTCCTTAAATAGTAAAACATATAGGTTATTAAAAAAGACACATATGGTTCTTTGCATTTGCTGTTCATGCGTGTACAGGGAGGGGATTTTCAAGTGGCTTCACAATTCATCTGGGAAAACTGCACACTTCCACTCACATGAAAAAGATGTTACGCCACCAGGTCATCAAAACTTAACGATAAGATGGGGAACTGCAGAGTCCGTGCCTTGTGTCATGCCATGCACAGACCATAAAAAGCCAGAACGGCTGGCAGTGGCCTCCATGCTAAATCAAATTTGCTCATACAGGCAAACAGATGAAAACAGATCACAGGCTTTGGTTTCGATCACCACAGTATGTGCAAACCGCCCTACCATGCTTATCAGCATTTTCAAACAGCCTTGTGCACTGCACCAGAACAGAACCCATGCATGCAATTGATGTTATTAGTTCTTCACAGATTTTCTGTTTACCTACACAGACTTATCTTGGCAGTTGCAGCAGTATCTTTCCTCATAGTTTTTTTCTTGTTTCGCCAGATATTTTCATTTAACTCAGCTTGAGCCATATGTATTAAAAGCCAAAAACACACTAATAATTATAAAAAAATAATCCTGACCCGACTAATTGCGTACTAGTCCACATACACTGCATATTAACAGGCAGAATGGAATAGTTATTTTGTTTGCTGAGTATGACTACGACTGTAGCTATTAGAATTGGAAATGTGATCGCTGTTGCGCTGTCTGGTGAACTAATGTTCTTTTATTTTTCACACAGTATGGTGCAATTTAGATTTTTTTTTCTGCAGAACAATTGAAACAAAATGTGTTGAAGACAGATAATTACGCCAGCTCTCCTTATTCTCTTCATGTGTGATCAGTAACTGAATTGCCAACACAATGAGTAATGACCACTTATTGGCTGCCGTTGTGTTTTTGGAAGACCTTGCAAAGAGAGCGTGCTGATTTTTGACAAATGACAATTAATAGGCTGTGGAGCACTTCAGACTTCAGAGGGAGGTCTGTGCGTGTTTGTGTGGATTCTTTTTGTGAACCTGAAAGCTTTATGCTTTCCCTGCAGTTTGAGCTAGTGTGTACGTTCGCACAGCAATCTCAATTAATTGCACTGTTTTGTTCTTATGCAACTTTGAGGTGACATTAATTGACTTAATCACGCTCTCCTTTGTGCATGAAAGTAACCGATTTCAACCTGCATCAGTGCGTCCTTCAAGTCGCACAGCATTTCTAAAGCCATATTTCAGTAGCTCTAATGGCTGTTTTTCCATTCCTTTAAAGTCGTTATGTTTTTCAGTGTGTGGTACTGTGGTATATATCTTGAATTAGGTGTATAAGTGAACCTTTGCTACTCTCTTCCTTTTTTTTGTAACTGCCCATTCTGCCCATCCTTTGACAAATGTAAGCAAACACAGTTGCAAGCAGCCATCACTGTCAGCAGTTTAACATGCAAGCTAGGAATTGGGGAAAAAAAGTGTATTGAGACATATTTCGTCAAAAGTGGAGCATATTGAGTGTGCAGATGGAGAGTGAAGAAGTGGATTATGCTGCAGGACTTGTTTAAGAAGTTTCTCTCTATAATTTACACTTTTCTGCTGTGCAACCTCATCACCATTGGATTTTATTGTACAAACCATGAATTCAAGGCAACCACAAACTAATCTTTCTCAAGCCAAAATATGCTGACTCCAGCTGCTTAAATGTGAAAATATCTTGTTAAACTGCACTTCATTTTATAGACCAAACTGTAAATGATTAATCCATAAATATATAATTACTAGAATAGTCAATGAAAATAGTTGTTGCAGTTGGAGCCCTACAGAGTAAGATAATAACAATATGCATTGTGCCATACACGTCTACTGTTTCTATAAATCCTGCCTATAATGATAACACTTTGCCCGTGACTTTCCCTGTGATAACATAAACACTACAAATGCACTGATTCCCAGTCTGCCATTTCTTCCTCCTCTGTGAATCGATCCATGCACTGCACCTTTTGTACTCCTTGTCCTCCTATATACCTGCCTGTCTGTGGGAAGAATATGTTTACCCCAGTCCCAAGAGAGAGCCCAAACACACTACACAAGCTAAAGTTTTATATTTATGTTCTTACCCACAATATATCTGCTGATACCATCCGATCGTCTACACATGGGCGGATTAAGAGACAGTAAGACCCTGGGCACAGACATATAAAAGGCCCCACCACCTCTGCTACACAGCAGCAGGACATGCAGACTAGGGCTGTTTAGCCTCTTAATGTTGTTGTTTTGTGTGTCTTTGTAGTGGTTAGGAATCCATCTGTTTTCCCTTTGTGTCTCTTTGCAGTTGTTTTTGTAGTCTTTTTGTAGTAGTTTTTGTCTGTGGTTGTTTTCCTCTTTTTGTAGTATTCTGTCTCTTTGTGGTCATTTTGTGTCTCTCTGAAGTTGTTTTGTGTCTCTTTGTTTCCCTTTGCAGCTATTCTGTAGCTCCTTGTATATGTTTTTGTCTCATTGGTGCTTTGTGTCACTTTGTGGTTGTTTTGCCCTTTTTATTGTTGTTATTTATTTCTCTTCACAGCTGGAATATATCTTTTTGATGTTGTTTTTGTCTTGTTGCAGTAGCTTTGTGGTCATTTTGTGTCTTTGTATCTCTGTGATTGTTTTGCCCCTGATTGTCATCGTTAGTTTCTTGTAGTTGCTGTGCATCTCCTTCTAGTCTTTTTTTGTGTCACTTTGTAGTTGATTCGTGTCTCTTTGTGGTAATTTTGTGACTCTTCTTTGTTTTTTTCTTTTGCCCCCTTTTTTATAGTCGCTGTGAGTGTCTTTATATCCCTTTTACATGTCCTGCATTTCTTCGTAGTTGTTTTGGTCTGTTTAAAGTGTTTTTGTGTCTCTTTATAGTCATTTTATATTTCTTATGGTCATTTGGAGAGTCTTCCGGGTTGTTTTGTGTCTCTTTAAGTGACATTTTGCAGGTTCAGGCCATGGGGGCCCTGCCAGAACTGGGCCCCCTTGGGCTTCAGCCTGGTGTGCTTGTTCAGTAAAGCATCCATGTGTCTACATTAACACATTGCATTTATACATTAAATATTTGCACATACAAAGCAATATGTCAACTAAACTTAAACCTTTCCTTGTAAGTATCTGCATTTTTTTAATCATTCATCTCTATATGGGATTACAGTTCTTGGCAGTTTCCCGCCTTGGAGACCTCTCTTTAGTATTCCTTCATGTAAGTGTCACCTTCGTTTCATGTCACCCACATTGTTTGGACAGCTGATAGTGTTCAGAAAGAATGGGATCTGCTGTGAGCACACACAGGGATTTGTGATCCTGTCAAAGAGCTTGACAATTATAGCGCAGAGATGCTGTCTGTTTAAGAAATGTCTTGTCTGCCACAATGATTTCCACTCAGCAGACCTCATTTATGAAGCAACTTATCCAAACATTTTATGGAATTATTCTTAACACGGGAAAATTGTAATTTATCAGTTTTTCCCCATCTGAATGTTGTGTTTATCAGAGCAAAATTTACACCTCGGAGCATGTGTAAAGCAAGTTAGACAGCTTAAGTTATTTCATCATGTCATCATGAATCTGGAAGTTAAAAAAAATTTAAGCTGCCGGCATATTTCTCAAATGTTTTTTTTAAATTCCCACATAGCATAAACAAGCAATAAATTAACTTTCCTAGTGAGTGCTGCAGCAGGGATATTGCATCATGGCAGAGCCAGTTCCTTTGAGCCTATTATCATGTGAAGAGTCTCAGCGCTGGGCGCGATAGAGGAATGACGGGGACTCGTTGCTGATTAGCTTGAGAGCAGCAGCCGTTCTTTTCACCTCCTCACACAGCCTTGATGTTCCCGTGCTTGGCTCTGATGAGCTTTCAGGTGTTCGTGATTGTAAATAGTGCCCCTTTTTCCCCCCTCCTTTTCAGAATTCTCCTTGTGTTTTGGCAAGGCTTTTATTTCCATGAATTTGGCTCTTAGCAAAAAAGCATAGCTCTTTTCTTCTAAACCTCTGCAGGGGTGTCATATCAAACTGGAAATGTCAAGAAGAAACCACACAGGTTTTATTACACCTTGTACTGCAGTGTACTGTGACTGGTGTCTGCTCTTGACATGTCAGGACCTTAATTACAATCATAATCCAAAGAAAAAACGGGAATGGATGAGGAAATACTGAAGCAACAGTGAGTTTGGCTGTTTTACTCTGCCTTACCTGACAGCCATCTTTCTTTATAAATCAGAATCATAAAAGCATGACCCTTGAATTTTTCTTTTTGACTGGCTATATTTCATCTCTTGACAACTACAAGCAGTGCTGAGAAACTCTTTTGAATTCAGAAGGTACAAAACATCTTTGTAATTCAGTGTTGAATTAAATAAGTCAGCCATTGTAACTTCTATAAAAGGTTGGAAATTGGAATGCATATTGATTATAATAAGTGA